>JAFMOD010001006.1:502074-534647 GCA_019802435.1 Corydoras maculifer | reverse complement strand
GCTTAGTGGTTAGCACGTTCGCCTCTCAGCGCTAGGGATTCCCGGTTCGAATCCCCATCTGGGTGGAGTTTCCATGTTCTCCCCGTGTCTGCGTGGGTTTCCTCCGGGTTCTCCGGTTTCCTCCCACAGTCCAAAAACATGGATCAAGTTAATTGAATCCTCAAAAATTGCCCCATTTAGAGTGTGTCTGTGTGAGTGAGTGTGTGCCCAGCGATGGATTGGCGCCCTGTCCTGGGTCTTTCTGCCCAGCGCCCGAGACGTTCTCCCCTGGATGGGCATGGGGAACCCCACCACGACCCTAATAGAGGATAAGCGGGAGATAATGAATGAATATAATGGTTACTTACTCTCTCTGTAGTGAACTTTGAGCACTCTTAAACCAGGTACATTGTCCCGCATGACGATTCGGTTGGAGCCGGTAACTTTGTCAACACGTTCAATCACTTCAAAGTCCCTGTCAGTGAAGTAAAGGAATGGTCCATGCACAGCTACACCCCATGGATGAGACAAGCCATAAACCATGGTGATGCGGTTTAACCCGTTTGGATCACCTCTTTCAATCTGTTTCGAGTTTTAGAAATGAAATAACCTAAAATTATGTTATGCACACACACACACACACACACACACACACACACACACACACACACCATATACATCTTGCACTTAAATTAATATCTCACCACTCCAGTTCCTGTGACAGCCCAGTAAAGTTTGTTTTCTTGAATGTCTATAGTGATAAACTCCACATGGTCTAGGTTGTTGGTAAACAAAATAACAGAATTGGACCCATCCATGTCTGCACATGCCACCTTGGCTGGAACGCCACCTTCTGTCCCTTGATCTGTCCAGTACATCTTACTGTAATATAAAGTACATTGCACTGAGAAACGAAGTCAGTACATGATTTATTATTTTAGTTTCTAATGTCTAAATGGTATTTAACACTAATACCCTTAAACCTCATAATCCCTCGCTCCCCTGCAATGTGTTATTATGCTGACCTCACTAAATTGCAAGTAAGTTACTTTTTTTGGCCTGCAAGTGTCATACTGAATCTGTCACTAAGCAGATGGCAAAATGTCAGGCTGATCAGAGTCAGGAAATGTTTGGCTTGCCAAAGTCCTTCTAAAATGGGCCTTACCCACGTGCTGGGTCCACTGCAATGCCTACTGGTGAGCCTGCACCAGTTGGGGAACCATTATTAGTGATGAGAGTTTTTCTGTACTGAACTTCTCCTTTCAACCTCAGGACCTTCAGAAACAGTTGCATATAAAAATAGACAATTTGGTGACATTGCTAAACATTACAATAGTGATATTTATATATAGATATGACATTAAAATTATAAACTCTATAAAGTAACAAAATGGTATTCAATAGCTTTGTTCTAATATGATAGGACATAGTGTAAAAAATAATCCAATTCCATTCCAAGTTTCCTCCCACACATGCACACTGACAAAACTTTATATCCCATTTACCACATTTTTTATTGATTTTAAAGAAAAATAAAATATAAATAAATAAAATATAAATAAATAACTTCATAAAAGTTTACAACAGAGCACTTAAAAGCAGCAAACCTTTTTTTACCTCTATGGATTGTGATGCTGGGTTGGTGTAGTATAAATTTTGACTCATCCAATCAAGAGCTAAGCCAACTGGTGATCCCAAAATTGCTGCTGGTGCAAACTCGGTCCTGTTAGTGCCATCTGACTTAACTCTATGGATCTCCCCCTGTGATGAATGGCAAATCATTATTTTATTATCTCATATGAAAAAAAAGACTAAGACAGATTAATTACTAATTATTAATTAAAAACAAAAGTAAAGTAAAAATAGAAAATGCATTTATTCACAAAATTATAACTGCAATTATTATTGGTAGAAAGCTATAAAAAGAGATTATATCAGTCTTACAGGGTGCTCAACCCAGTAGATCATCTGTTCAGTATCATCAAAGTCCACATCATATCCATTCTGCAGGCCAGCAATGGGTACCATGGCATCATTGCTCTTATCAGAGGCATTTAGGGAAATACCATAAATAATGCTGTCCCTTACAACCACCAGGAATGGATCATTGACTGTAAGATAATAATAACAGTTACTTATTAAAAATCCATAAATCTCATTGCAAGAATGAATTGCCTTATGTTTTTATTTAGCCCCAGTTAAAACATGACCACCTACTTGCAATTCAATATTTATCCCCTTCGTATCCATGATTTATATAATAATCTTAAATGTAAAACTACAGTGATACTCTAGACACATTACCAGAAATTTTAGTTTATTGGTGTTATGAATTTCTCAAACTTTTTGACCTAAAATAAAGCTAAAACTGAACTAAAACTAAAATTTCTGCTGTAAAAACACATACTGCTGTGTCATCAGTAATTAGGTTCAGCGAACCCTCACTCGATCTTCATCTGAGCTGATCATTCATCACTCAGGATAAAATGTGCTTGCTTCAGCTGAAAAGACTGAAAACCGAGACTGGTTGAATGGTTGCCCTAAAGCCGACCTACTTAAGATCAAGGTTCTCTTGTCCGTGCTCAGCCATGACCATAAGTTAAATTAGCTTTTGTAATGATTACAAAATTTCACCATCACAAAGAGATAAAGCAAATAGAAAATAGAATGTTCCTGACAAGATCTGCCACTCATCAAATATATATCCAATGCTGCTTAAGAAATCTGCTTTACAATATTGATTACAAAATACAAGTTAATGTGCTGCTTTGTGTTTGCCATTTAATACCTTTAGAACAGGTGACTTGGTCATTTGTCAGAATCCAGCCTGAAGGACAGGCACATGAGTAAAATCTCGGTCCAATTGCAGACAGCAAACAGATATGTGTGCAGGAGCTTGCTGTACATGGGTTATCACCTATTCAGACAGAAACAACCAGTGATGAATATAAAGCACTTATGCCTCAGTGTGCTTCTAAATAACTTAAATAAATAAGTGATTTTTTGTAAATTGTAAAACACAAATTGACAACATTAAGATTTACCTGCTGGTTGTCTGGCAGGGTGCATTGCTACCAGACCCATTGGCTGAGGAACATTATACAGCATCACTGTCTGATTTTCTCCATGCCACTTGTTGGCCCGAATAACACGGTTTACATATCTGTCAGTCCAATACACAAAATCCTCAAAAATGGTGATTGCATGTGGGTGTTGTAGTACCTTTTTACGTTGAGAGACAAGAAGTAAATTTTAAGGAGTATACAAAAAGAAATTGCTAAACAAGAAGTGCTAAACAATGATTTACCAGATCACTGGCTAGAACTTGTCTTCGGTTATTTCCATTATAATCGCAAAAGTCAATGAAATCCAGGTACGCGTCTGCAAAGTAAAGCATGTTGGTGGGATAGTCAATGGTCAAACCATTGGGCCAATAAAGCTTGTTGTTGATGATAGTGGTCCTTTGCTTGCCATCCATGCTGGCTCTTTCAATGCGAGGGTTTCTTCCCCAGTCAGTCCAGAACATGAGATGAAAGCTGAAATGCAACAAAATAAATGCACATACCACTCAATTTTACCTAGCAAAAAGTCATAGTTAGTGATGAAGATTTGTTTTAGAATAAATATTTTGAAAAAACAGCATGGCAGCATAGCAAAACGTTTCTCAAACTAGTTTCTAGTTTAGCGCAAACATGGTTCTTTTTGTGTTCACTTAGCATTTTTATAGAACATTTCAAAATACAACTCTTCCACTAGCACTTGCTATGTAAAAAATCTGGAAGCCTGATTGGACAATGATCAGATTTGATTATACTACAGTGTAGCTGTTTATTTCCTTAACTACTGACTTATATTGTTCTCTTGTTTGCAAGTTGCTTTGGATATAAGTGTCTGCTAAATAACTAAATATAAATGTAAATGTGTGGATTTGGGAAGCATGTTCTCCAATGTGACAATTCTATGTTTTTTCCACAGTACAATTAGATATAAATAATTTTAAATAGAAACACTAAAATGAACCTTGGAATATTCCAAGCCTGAGCCTGCATATTCCCAGTGTAGCTGTTGGAATCTACAGGTGTCAGTGAGCTAACCTGTTCCTAGGGTCCAGCACAAGACCTCTGGGGTTAGTAACATTCTCACTGATAAGTACTGTTCTGTGAAAGCCATCTAGCTTGGCAACTTCTATTGTCTCTAGGATGTAATCTGTCCAGTAAAGGTTTCTTCCCACCCAATCAACAGCAAGGCTTTCAGTGACTGTCACACCACTGTCAAAAATCTGCAATTATAAAGAGATGGTCATGTTAAGTTTTCACTACAAAACCATTGCACAATATAATGTAATCAAGTAATAGCACATAAAATCATACCACAGTCCTGTCACTGCCATTTTTATGTGCACTCCATATTCGATCCTGTGTTGTATCAGACCAGTACACACGATCTGTTACAGAGTCAAAATCCACTGCCACAATATTACGACCATCTCGGACAAAAGATTTTATGATGTTTGGCTGGGCTAGAATGTCATCAGATATTATTTGACTACGACTGGCCACTAGAAGAATAGCTTCACGAGATCCTGTATGATAGAGACAAAAAAAGTCCACCTTTCAACATATTCATCATTTTAGTTTCAGATTAAACATTAAGACATCAAGACAAGCACAAAAAAGAGCCCTGTGATAGATTAATGTTGAAAAAAGTAAGGTATATCAAATATCAGCATTCTTCAGTAGGTTATCTCTTTGGTGGATGGTTCCATGTCAGTAGCATGGCTCATAAACAAGCCTTTGTTTTGTCATTAAGACCTAATAACCCCATATGAAAGTTTTTGACTGACATACATGTTATTTGACTTATCTGAAGTAATCAGATCAGCAAGAAGAGGAATGGAAGCAGACAGTGATTTCTCTTGGGAGCACAGTGGGCTCTATTCCACTAAATTTATTTTTGGCATAAACTGCAGTAGGCATAAATTCCAAAACTTGCAAGTCGACCTGATATTTGGCAACAATCTTTTAATGCCATTACAAAAGAGAAGCAACATTTGAGACCTTCTGCGTTTGTCTGTTATATATTTCAGTTAGCGTACCTGAAGCCTTGCATACACGCCCATCCATCTCAAGGGTATATCCGTCTTCACAATGGCAGCGGAAGGAGCCTCGCTCATTAAAACAATGCTGGCTGCACAGACCAGGAGAACTACACTCATCTAGGTCATCACATGTCTTTGAGTCATTACTTAGCTGGTAGCCAACTGGGCATGTGCACTGGGCCCCAAAGGGACCCTGAATACAGCCGTTAGTACAACCAGCATTGCTGTCTGAACAAGTTTCTTGGTCTAAAGATAAAGAGGTGGTATGAAATATTACAGTATTTAAAACCTAATCACATAATTTCTAGTTATACAATTGTTACCCATACGTCCTGTTTTAGTACACATGTCTCTAGCATCATGTTATCAAGTACCACAATAAATTGCAGGCATTAATAACACTTTGTCTACACAAACTGGCAAAAAAGAAATAGTAAAATTAACTAATTAAAAGCCTTTGATGTAATAATGAGTACAGTGAGCTGTTTTGCTGGCAACAGTTCTATTAACCTTAACTGATGTAGCTAGTATTTTCTTTGTTTAAAACAACCATATCAAAATTGTATATGGTCAAAGTAATAATGTTACTGTGTTCCCAATGTCTAGCTTACATCTATTAAAAAAAACACCTTATGCAGCTTGCTGAAACTAGTGAAAAAGAGTTAAACCTGTCAAATGCATCAAGAGTCATTTGCAAAAAGCATTAATTAAGTGGCTTAATACAGTATGTTGCCCATTATGTCATACAGGGCTAGCAATGTCACACAGCAAATGCATTACATTATAGGATTCACTTTATATTACTGTGTGACATTGTTTTTGGCCAGGCAGTGTGTACAAAGATAGTTAATATGCACTGTAAGTAACACATGGTAATTATCAGTGCTACATGCAGAAGATTGTGAATGATTGAGGTTGTGGCCTACCTGGTAAAGGCTCATCTGAGAACAGTAAGAGGAGCATGAAAAAGGGAAATCGGGGGTCATTGAAGTAAATTATCAGTCAATTACTGGATCATAGCAACACATGCATGATTTCATACTTAAGATACTTAAGACATGTACATTGTTCTACTTCTTCATTTGTCAAAAACACTATAACAACTCAAACAACTTGATTATTCTTCAGGGATTACAAAAAAAGTATTAATTTTTATGCTTTAAATGACCAAGTTTTAACACATCATTCAGTTAGCTAATATTTAGACACATAAAAAATTGAAAGTTAATTTGTGTACTTAAATCAACAAAGTGATGACAAAGCTGGTTATTGAATTCCTCCTTTAAGGTTAGAAAGATTCTTGAAAAGAAAAAGTCTTGACTTACTGCATAATGGGGATTCATCAGCTCCATTGGGACAGTCAGGTGTATTATCACACACCTTGCTTATATTAACACAGACTGCATTGCCAGGGCACTGCCATTGCCAACTAGGGCAGCGGAACTGTGGTGTAGGACAGTCACGTTCATCGCTGCCATCACGGCAGTCATTGTCTCCATCACACAACCAGCTGGGGAACACGCAGTTGCCATTGTCGCAGCGAAAAAGTGAAGTAGGGCAGGTGTGTGGAGGACATGCATGGTGCTCATCTGAACCATCTTCACAGTCTGAGTGGCCATCACACTGCCAGGTAGAGGGTAAACAGGTGCCATCTGACTGACACTGAAATTCCGTGTCATGGTGACACATACCCGGTGGTCTTGTGGCTGAAATGACAGGTATTCATTTTTAATCTTTGGCACAACTATAACCAAGGGTTGTTGTTTTTTTTGGCACAACAATAACCAAGTCAGTAGCAAATTACAATTCTCAAATTATATACTATACAAATTACATACTACTATATTATATATTTAAGCAAAAAACAATTTACACTTATTTATAGCAACAGATAGTCGAACCTAGAATTACAAACAGATTGCCAACAAACTAACTATATTAAAACAAGGAGACTAATCATTCCTCAGCCTTTGCAGACCCCCTACCAGCACTGGCAAACCACATGTAAGCCAAAGATGGCCCTAATATGAAACCCTTAGAATGGCCCACTTGTATGGCCTGCAAGACACAAATATGTCACATTTTTGTTTCCTTTATCTGTGCCATATATATAAAAAAACTTTTATGATCCAGGTGATCCAAAAAAATGTCTGCTTTATATGTGGTAAAATTTGGAGTGCTACCAACATGTGAGCTGCTTTTGGATGGAAATTGACCCTTATCTGGGCTCCTATCATGCAACCTGGAATAGTGTGCCCAAGTTAGATTAAATGAATCATATAAAAATAAGGATTTTTTTTTGTTATTTTGTATTTAAAAAAAACTTACGACATTCCCACTCATCAGAGTGATCACTGCAGTCAAAGACACCATCACAGCGGTAAAAGGAGTTGACACACTGGTGTCCACTGGCACACTTAAATTCATAGCCACTGCAGTTGTACACTACATGATGACAGTAGATTAGCATATAAATAAATGACAAAAACATGACTTACAGAATGCATACATACATAGGGACAGACTACATAACATCTTTGAAATAATAGATTTTTTTCTCACCACAACCCTGCTCATCTGCCCCATCCATACAGTCTCTGTCTCCATCGCACACATATGCTGGGTCAATACAGCGGTGATCAGGACACTGGAACTGCTCTGGATGACATGTGCCTATAAGATCTAACCAAAAAAAAAGAATTAATTCTACATAATAACTCTAAGTATGTAAAATCCAGAAAGCTTTGTACCACAGTTGGTTTCATCAGAGCCATCGCCACAGTCATTATCAGTGTCACACAGCCAGATGCGTGGGATGCACCGGTGGTTGGCACAGCTGAACTGGTTCTCTTGGCATGTGCCCGGGATCTGGGTAGGACACGCTCTTTCATCACTGCCATCAAAACAGTCATTGTGACCATCACAGCGCCAGTTCCTGGGCACACAGCGCTGGTTGGAACAGGTGAAGGCAGTGGAGGAACAGGTGTTGTCTGAATAAGAGTCAAGAGTTATGGCATTTAGGGAAGCATTATCCAAAAAAATTATGATGATGTTAATTGCTATCATAAATATTTTACTATTGGTTCCACAGTGGGCCTCATCACTGTTGTCATGGCAGTCATCAACCCCGTCACACTTGTAGCTGTTTGAAACACACTTTCCATTGGAACAGGCGAAGGAGTTGGAGCCACACTGTGGAGTAGGCGGTTCGTTGGATGGATCATCCACGCATGTCTGCTGATTGGGTGCCAACTTCATGCCGTAAGGGCAGCCACATACCCGCTGGGAGTACGGTACAGGGAAGCAAAAGTGGCTGCAGTCTCCATTTGGATTTGTTGGTCTGTTACAGAAGTTTGACCCTGAAAAAGTTTATGAAAATACAAGCCTAAAATACATTTCTGAAATTGTTTGTTACAGTTCTACAACAAAAACAAGTATATGATATTTTTATGTAGATTTTACATAGATCTAGAAGCATAGATTAGCTAAAATTTTACATTCCTAAATAGAGAAATAAGAACAATTTATTAGTATATCGAATAAATAGTATTTTCCAGGAATTAATTTAAACATATATTATTACCCTAAGTCATATAAAATCTGTTTTCACTTTGACAATATAATATATTTACATATCAATATTTATAAGTCCCTACTGATATTTAAGTTCAAACTTAAAAAAAAATATTTACCTAAAAGTTACACATAATGAGTATATTGTAACATGACAGCATGAGTAAAAGCTGGAGGGTAATACTGGACAGCAGAAAGGAAACAAAGTGACTCACCAGATTGTAAATCAGCATTAAAAGATTTCACGTGCATAATGTGACTGATTCCTCGACGGATAATCATTCTCTCTCCACCATCTGTTTTGCGAACGCGAACAATTGCTCCAAGACGCCAGTCAGTAAAGTATGCATAACCTGCAATTAAGATTTCTTCATTATAAACACAATACTGGGAATTTTATGTCACTGTTAATGAGCCAAGAGCAAGCATTCACAGTACTTTATTCATAATTTTATTAAAGAGGAAAACTTTTAAGCAGCACAGTGGTTTAGTGATTACTATGTTCATATTTGCACTGAGGATACCAGAGTTCCAATCTGGGTGGAGTTTCCATGTTCTTCCTGTGTCCGCATGGGTTCTCTCCAGGTTCTCTGGTTTCTTCCCACAGCCCAAAAACATGGATTCAAGGTAAATTGAATGCTTTAAATTGCACCATATAAGATGTGTTTGTCTGTGTTCCCAGCAATAGATTGGCACCCTGTCCTGGGTGTATCTGCCCAGCGCCCAAAATTATTCTCCCCTGGATGGGCATGGGGAACGCTCCCGCTACCCTAGTAGAGAATAAAATGGACGATAATGATGGTGCTAAAACTCTTTTATTTTTTATTATTTATATTTATTTTATTTTATTTTTTATTTATTACAACTTCTATAGTAACGGTCTTGTACTGTAGTATGAAATTTAATTCTACTCTTGCATTACATCAGATGCTGATTTAAAGGTAAACCCAAAATAATGTCCCATTTTGCATGTAGAACTTCAACACATTTGAATCAAGTGGAATGAAAATCTGATATCGCTGCCTTGAACAATCTTTATAAAATGATTTGTAATTAATGTTTTAAATATATATATATATATATATATATATATATATATATATATATATATATATATATATATATATATATATATATATATATATATATATATATATATATATATATATATATAGGGCGGTACGGTGGCTTAGTGGTTAGCACATTCGCCCGGTTCGAATCCCCATCTGGGTGGAGTTCCATTTTCTCCCCGTGTCTGCGTGGGTTTCCTCCGGGTTCTCCGGGTTCCTCCCACAGTCCAAAAACATGGATCAAGTTAATTGAATTCTCCAAATTGCCCCATTTAGAGTGTGTCTGTGTGAGTGAGTGTGTGCCCAGCGATGGATTGGCGCCCTGTCCTGGGTGTATCTGCCCAGCGCCCGAGACGTTCTCCCCTGGATGGGCATGGGGAACCCCACCGCGACCCTAATAGAGGATAAGCGGGAGATAATGAATGAATGTATATATATATATATATATATATATATATATATATATATATATATATATATATATATATATATATATATATATATATATATATATATATATATATATATATATATATATATATATATATATATATATAAAATTATGGCATACCTCCAAAAATAGTAAGTCCAAATGGATGGGACATCTGCGTGATCCGATCTAATGTTAATCTGTTCTGTCCATCAAAATTGCTGTGCTCGATCTTATCAAAGAAAGCATCAACCCAATACAAACGCATAGAACTGTTGGGTTAAGAAAAAAATAAATCATTGCATTTAAATAAAATACATACTCAAGCATGCAAGGAGAGAGTCTGTTTCAAGAGAGATTAGCATTCTTTTATGTTCAACTGATTTTAAACTGCATTTTTATTGGCTTACCTCCAATCAATGGCAAGACCATTTGGCCACCCAAGAGTGGTGTTTACAATTGGCTGTGCATGTGACCCATCACACCAGGATCGCATAATCTTTGCTGGACGATACCAATCCGTCCAAAAAATAAATCTGGTAAAGGACACATACTCATTATCATGACTGCAAGTATACAGTTTGAATCATGTCAGTCCCTTCTTTCCAGCACCAGTAATAGCCCACATGTACATTTTTATTTAGAAACTAAGAGGCATTGACAGTTTTTTTCACAACCCCTGTAAGATTTCCCCTGGGAAGCCAAGTTCTTAAAAGGAACTACAATAACAGCCTTGATTTAGCACTAATCTAGCCTCTTGGGTGCTGAATCCTTATAACCTTGAAGCCACTGGAAAAGTCCCACTGGTGGTGAATAAAGAGCCCATTTATCTGTTTCCCTAGTAGGAACAATCTCAGAATGGTTGAGCAACCTTTATATTGTAGTAGGTGTGAGTGGATACAAGGGCCTCGTGCTCTTTTACAGTCTTGTTGAAGGAGCAAGAGAGACAAGGTTAAAATAAAGCCTGTTGAGCCTGATATAGGCTACTCATAGTCTTTAAACGTTGCTATGATTTTTAACCTGCACTCAAAACACTTTTACTTTATATGTGTTGTTTTCTTGTAAATGTAATTTGAACATAGTTTAAAATATATCATGTCTGTACTAAAATAGAGTTAAAAATTATTTGCTGGTCAAAGTCTGCATTGCTCCAATGAAGTGAAAAACAAGATAGAAAAATATGTTTATTTATTGTACATTGCATATGTTAAAAAAACATTATTTTATGTCTCATAATAAAAAGGGAGTCTTATATTATATGCATGCAGTAAAGTCATTAGGTAACACATTAAAAACTAACTTTGCACTGTAATTTTATTTTATAATTGATTAGAAATTTAATCAATAAAAAATACCAATTAATTTACTAATTAGTGGTAATTAATAAATTTTGTTTTCTATTGATAAATTTCCCATTTTGTACTAAATTTTATACTTCACAGAAAAAAAATATTTTTATATATTTCGCTTGTTCTTAATATCATGGAATGAAACTATTTGTTAAATGCAAACAAAATTACTTGTATTAGTAATTTGCAGTCGATTAGAATATGTAATCTATTTTTAGGTTTATAAAATATTTAAGGAAAATTATAGAACTAGCTTAAATGTTTATTCTATATTGTTTATTGAGTCTAAGGACTTAACAATTAAGCCATTATTGCCAAAAAAATTCGATATGCAGAGTCTTAAGTAATCATGATGGGATTTATTTTGTCATAATAAAAAAAACACTAAATATACCCCTTTTCTACACACTATTTACTAAAAAGTATTTAAAAAAAAACGGAAAAGAAACCCAAGCTTTAACTTACCCGAATACTGGATGCACTACTATAGATCTAGGATTGTTCAGATTGTGGATAATTGCCCTCCTTGACTTGTCTGCTATTTTCATGACTGATATACTTCTGTAGCGTGGATCTGTCCAGTATAGATTTTTTGATATCCAGTCATAAGCCAGATCCTCCACACCTTCTACCCGATTGGCTGTTATTACCTCTCTTCCTGTGAGAATTAAAACAGAAACATAATGTATGGAGTAAAAAGTTTACAGAATAATGGTTTATAATCATTTTCTTTTTATCTAGATGTCCTGTAGACATTTTTAAATTAATGATTTAAAAAAAAACTGTTATAAACATGTTTATTCATTGTTCCTTAAGAACCTTGTTCTTTTGTGATGGTTTACAATAATTTCACCTTTCAAAATATCAGAGAATTCAATCAACATTAAAATATAATTCATTAATTCAAAACTGTTTCATGTCACATGAATGGTAAATGTTTGAATGTGTATTGTGACATAACATTAAATATTTACCTGTACTTTGTCAAGTACTGCTGTATAAGCATAATTAGGTGTTAAATATAAACTATATTTC
The DNA here is from genome assembly GCA_019802435.1 of Corydoras maculifer. Classification (NCBI taxonomy): domain Eukaryota; kingdom Metazoa; phylum Chordata; class Actinopteri; order Siluriformes; family Callichthyidae; genus Corydoras; species Corydoras maculifer. Next base: position 522,113 of record JAFMOD010001006.1, on the reverse strand, counting down.
CAGATGACACATCATGAAAATATGGAAGAAATAGTAATTTGAAAAAACCTTGTCAATAATGTTAGGTAACCCCAGTTAAGAACGGTTACTTTTTTTTTTTTATTATACATTTCTTTGAACAGGAAATTTGTGTATTAGAATATTTTCATTATTCATTTATGTAAATTATTAGTTAATACAATTGTAGACAGTTTCGATTAAACACAGAAAAAGCATGGCAAAGTCTGGTGAAAAAAATATCTGATTAATCTAAAAGCAGTATGTAATAATAACATACTCATTTTTTTATTCTGACCTCACCTATCTGTCTACAGTATATTATGGATTTATTAATATTAAACATGTCTGACTGTTCCATGACCCTGACTGTGGGCTTTAACAAAAATTCTCATATAAGCTTTAATAAAAGTCTAAACATTGACATCCAGCTGCCCCTGGCTCTGCGTCACAACTGTCCTCTATATAAATCCAAACAACAAACCCAGTTATAAATATTAATAACAGAAAGATATTAATGTTGTTGATTTAAGAAGTCTATTAATTAAGAAATTATTAGAAAAAGAAATGCCTGTGTAGTTGTTCTAATTTAAATTAAGTTTTAAGTACATAATGACTATTTGAATTATTATTTTGATAATATTGCTCTTTACAGACAAGTTTGAGCATCTAATTATCACAAAACTATATGCATTTCCCGATTTGTCGTTATGATGACATTCACTGATTATCGGGAGTATACACACCAAATGTTTTAAGCAGTCAGAGGGAATTTATGTGAGGAGTACAAATGTTGCCTCAAAGGGCATGGCTCACAACCAGGTGGTGATCATATAATATTTCATGTTTGCTGTAATTTAATGTAAATATACTGTATATAAATGTTCTCCTAGCAAATTCAGCTTAATTCTCTCACCAGTCCCATCCACTTTCTGCTTGTATATAATGTCTTTGGCCGTGTCTGAGAAAAAGATGGAATTGTCTTCTGCACTAAAATCTATGCCAACAAAGTATGATGGTGTGCCAGTAATTGGAAGGATGACATCTTCCTGAGTAGAGAGGTTAAATGGAATTCCTCTTACTGCAAGCTGACTGGAGAAGAGCAAGAACTTTCTAACAGCTGCAAGACAAGACAGATCAATATGTTATGAAAAAAAATATGCACATGGCTTAATTAGACTTCTAATAATATCCAAATACACTTAAAAAAGTGGAAATAAGTGCAAGTAATTCAATGTGTTTTGTATACAATTAAGTTTACCAGGATTCCACAGAAAAATAGCTTTAGTATATGCTTTATCCACTTACCCACACATCTCCTTCCATCAGGGTGCAGGTCATAGCCCATGCGACATCGGCAGCGATATCCTAAACCACCATTATCTGTCTTGTGACTTAGCACACAGATTTGTTCACAGCCTCCACGGTCCACCCCACAAGGGTTGCTTACTGTCAGAATTATCCACACCAACAATTTAAAACACAAAATTTAAATACTACAACAATTAATACTACAATCTATTTCATAACTGTTTCACGAATTACACATATAAATAATAACACCAATGATTCAAATACACATTTAAAGCTAAAATTTAATGAATAGCATGACAGTAATGTGTACAAAAAGACAACAGTAAATAGCCTACTGTAGGGTTGCCTGAAAGCATGCATCACCGTCACACCATATGGAGTATGAGCAGTTGAGTAAAGCACTTGTGGGCTGCTATCGCTGAATTTGTTGGCCTTCATAACTCCCATCCTGCTCCAGTCAGTGTAATACACAGAGTGCTCAAACAAACTGATGCCAAAAGGGTGAGGAATTACAGAGCCACCACTCACCACTGTTTTTCTATAAAACAATTACACAGTAGCACGATTTACTGTGCACAAGCACACAATCACTTTACAAGAAAAAAACATCTGACCAAATAAATGTGATATAATATTACATATGGTAATCTGTTTTAATACCTGTGTAGACCATCATAAGTAGTTGTTTCTACATAGTCATAGCGATAATCCACCCAGTACACTCTCTTTGCTTCAATGTCCAGTGTGATCCCAGCAGGCCATCCTAATTTGGACCTAATAATACCGTAACGGTTGGTACCATCCATGTAGGCTCTTTCAAGACCAGGCTCACCATTCAGGGTGTTCCAATCAGAGAAAAAAAGATATCTAAACCACACAAGAAGGAATTTGGTTACAAAGGTAACATTCTGTATTGCTAAATTAAGAATAGCCTTTTCAAATTAAAATGTGTTATTAAAAAAATGTATACTCTAAATACTATAAACTTAGGCCTTAATCTCAAGGTAGGGCAGTGGTTCTCCATTTTTTTTAGTCATGCCACCCTTTGTGTCATATTATTGTGTAACTTGATCATAAAACTTCCTCACAACTTTCTATGAGTAATCCTCTAGTGTAAATTAAATATGCAAAATCCATTTCAAATTTGTCAAATTAATTTTCAAATCTTAGTAAATGCATTTATTACATTTTTCATGATCAAATAAATAAATCTTATTAAATTGCAATCCAATGTCAAAGATGACAAAGAAGGCAAGCAAACATATAATTTATTAAGCACAATATCCCCATTTGGTTTTTGAACAGAAGTAATTTTTAAAAATGTCTTACCCAACAGTAGGATCCAGTGCCAGTCCTCTTGGATTTCCTAGGTTCTCTGTGATAAGTGTGACGCGATTGTTTCCATCAAAGTCCACCAAGTCAATTCTATTGACACTAGCCTCCACCACATACAGTTTATTGTTTACCCAATCTACAGCCAGGTTCTCAGGATAGTCAACTGACATGTTGAGGATAACTTGTAAATTTGATCCATCCAAATCCACTGAGAACACCTGGTCAGAAATCAAAATTTTAGACAGTTAAACCTGCTACTAATATTTTTATTGCGCATATAAAAATATGGACAAGAGTACTTGGTGACATACACATTACACCTAAAGAAGCTGTAGTGACATGTCATTCTAAGCTGTTTCCAATTTGCAGCTCAACCACTTCTAGTCTTCAGAAAAAAAGCTTTCTACAGCATTTTGGGGAAAAAAAGTCACTTTGAAATTGAAGGAATAGTGATCCTTTGTGTGTGGAATTTGCATTGCTACCTGATGCCTGTGTGGAATTCCTAAATCTATGGTTTCCTCCTATATTCCAAAGACATGATGATATGTAAATTGGATATACCGTGATTGCTTTAGCCATTGGGGAGTAGGTATCAGTAGACTTTTGGTGCTGGCATCCAATGTAAAACTGTAAAATGAGGGTTGATAAATAGCTAATGGTAATACGAATAGCTTAAAGAAGATACAGAAGAGCATCTCTGATGACAGACACAGAACACACTGAACAAGTGGGCATGGCTCACAATTTCTGTTCTAGTTTCTCTCATTTTATGAGGTCAGGACTTGGTTGGGTTTTCCACAGCAAGATAACCCAGCCATGGCTTCATTAACTGTGGTTCATCTATTTGAACACATGACTAGAAAAGAAAAAAAACCTTTACTAAACTATTTTCACAAAGTTAGAACCTGTCCAATGTGGATGGTTATGTGTTTAGCATTATACAATTGTGGCAACTAGACTTAATAAGAATATTTATTGTGATGATTAAAAAGTGTGTTTTAATATCTTTTTACATATAGTGTATCATTACACATTAACTACAGCATCATTTTAATGTCTCTGATTACACATGTACCATCAGAGTTGCTTATCAGTGTGGTAGCATTTACACTACAAGGGTAGTATTGTGAAACCACAGCTCTACTGATTTCAAGATGGCACCAGGTACTCAGGGTGGACCACCTGGCATTGTGACAAAACCTAAGACACGCCTGCTCTTTGTAGATCCTGCTCTTTAGAAATTAAACACTAGTGAAGTAAGATTCTCAGCTGACCTGTTTAGCGGAAACATAAGCTGTTGAAGAAGTCTGCTGATTTGGCCAATAGACCCCCCCTGCTCAGAGTCTGCTGTTAATCCAATGAGTTAATGTACTACTCGTAGATTCTTAAAAGAAGAGAGTAGCCAAGAGCTTAGTGTTCTTGGAATTAGCCAAGGAATGCAAAAAATAGGCAGGATGCAAAATACTACGCTGTCAACTAGTACAATCTTGGGTTACATGAAATTACGCAGAAATATGTAAGTGTATGTAATGTAATGTGATGTAATATGTATGTATTTTCCAACATATATAAACTAAACATATAAACTAAAAAGGTGGACAAGATAGGATCCAACTACTGTAAACATAGCAGAGTACAGAGGAGACAAGCAGCTTCACCATCATTTTAGAATCAGTATTATCTACACATATCAGTCAAAGAATACCCTTCCCACTGTCAAGTGGCCAACTTTCATCACAATTTGAGCTCATTAACAAACATCAGTCCTGCTGATCCTGAAAATGTGGTGTTACATGAGGCTTCTAAAACATCATTGTTCAGTAGTCCTGTAGCAGGAAAAGAAAATTGCATGTGCCAACACAGTACCCAGACTTGGAGCCAGAGTAGAGTCAGACAGCCATATTAAGAGACAAAGAAGCAATGTATGCTTGGGGGGGCTAAAATAGCACGTGTTTAAGGAAGTACAAAAAAATAGAAAGAAAAGAAAAGCCCTACCAATGTCAAAGGAAAAGCTTTTAGCAGGGTTAGCACCTCAGGTATCTATAAAATACCATTCATTGAGTGTGTAAACTGAGAAACTGTGTTTCATGCCAAAACGTTAAATTAATAAAAGTGAGATATAGAGTAAGATGCATAGCTGGCAATGATACCTTCTTTGTGAAGAGTGATATAACCCTAAAGCAGTCATTAGTGGAAAAGGATCCATCACAGTATATCAACTGCAGTTTAGAGGCATTTTAAGTTATCAAAAGCAAATTTGTCTTTGAAAGTACTTACTTTATTTTGAACAGTGTCAGTCCAGAACACCCTTCTTAGTTGGTAATGAAAATCCACTCCCATTGCCACTCCTCGGTTCTGGGAGGGAACCAAAACCTGAGAACTATGACCATGGATATTTCCAATCACCAAGTCTCTTCCATTTGAAAATATCACTGATGCTTCACCAGCTGCATGAATGCAAATTTAACATGAGTTAGAACAACAGTTCTTTTACTAACAATAGCAAACAAAAACATACTAAAATGAACATATTATGAAACAAAGAAAATTGCTAGAATAAAAATGTTTTAAGCAAGTGGACATGTAAAGCATCTGCTTTGAGTAGATCGGTCCTAACAAACCAGAATTGTTGTGCAATGTGTTGTCAAAAAATATTTACTGTTTAATTAACAGATTTTAATGATATATCAGTGGCATGATTTTGTCTTATCAATTGTTAACATTACCCAGCTCTGTTTGAGAATACAATTTTACATTGTTTGTTGGTCATAACGTTCAATTTGATGAACAGTTAGAAAGTAACTAATTTGTTTATGCTGAATTTGTTAGTCATCCTCTGTTTAGAATTCCAATAATGTGTCCAATTTACTCTTCATTCAGTACAACACACATTAAAACATTACCATGTTGTCACAGCAAGTATTATATATTATAAAAACTATATATTATAATACATATAGTACTTGCTATGATAACATTTTAGTGTGTGTTGTACTGAATGAAGAGTAAATTAGACACATTATTGAAATTTGTATGTGTGTGTGTGTGTGTGTGTGTGTGTGTGCGTGTGTGCGTGTGTGTGTGTGTGTGTGTGTGTGTGTGTGTGTGTATGAATTCTACAGAATTTTTGAAAGATAAAACTGCACAAGGCTTCAGGGTTTCTGCCCAGACACATTATACTTATTATACACATTGTTAAATACCAAGTCAAAATGCAGAGCTGAATCATCAATCAGGCTTCTAAAAGGCTATCATTCTGTGCACTACATTAGCAACTATTAGGCTAAGAAAACATTTAGCCATAACAATAGGCAAAGTAGGGGGAAGGGTATATGGTCCATAGTTCATGGTGAGGTTGACTTAGACTAACCAGAAATGGGGGGGAGGGGGGTTAAGCAGCATTTAAGATTTTCCAATGATTATAGAATGCAAAGTTCCTCATAGCTAAAACGAATAACAGTAGGTTACTACAATATCAATTTGCTTTTGAATACATTATGTGCTTGAATAGGTTACACAAAGAAGAATAACATCATGTCTGATGTTTCTGATAGAAACCTGCATTGTTATTCACCATGACCTTTAGGGAAAATTTGACTGATTTACTTTTATTACAGTGGATTTAATCAAACTTTATAATTCAAATTAATGTTAAATTAATGTCAATTAATATGCATTCATTCATTATCTTCCGCTTTTTCCTATATTAGGGTCGCGGGGTGGTTCCCCATGCCCATCCAGATACACCCCATGCTCATCCAGGACAGGTTGCCAATCCATCGCTGGGCACACACTCACACAGACATGCACACATACACACACTATATTTGAAGAACTCAATTGACTTCATCCATGTTTTTGGACTGTGGGAGGAAAAAGAACATGGAAACTCCATCCAGAAGAGGATTCGAACCAGGAATCCCTAGTGCTGAGAGGCGAACGTGCTAACCACTAAGCCACCATGCCGCCCTCAATTAATATTGTTTTAATTAATTGATTCTTATTAATGTATATATATTTTTTCAACAAATCACATATTGACCCTTAATACAGGCTTCAGATTTACTTACAGGATGCATTGGCTCTGCAAAATCTGTGCTGCTCCAATATGTATCCATCTTTGCAGTTACAACGATGAGTTCCAATACGATCTTCACACAGTTGATCACAAATGCCCCACAATTGACAATCATCATAGTCTACAACAGGTAAAGAATGAAAACAATATATTTATCAGTATGGTAATAAAGTCAACCGAGTGAATAATGTTCAACAAATACCGGACAAAAAAATCAGTTAATAAAAGTACAGCCAAGTGCTCAGATCAATTCAAGAATTAAAGCCTTAAACTTCAGCTAATAAAAGGCATAAAGAAATAGAAGGCAAAAAATAGTATACACATAAAATCAAACTAATTACAAGCACATTGGAAATTCAATAATAAACTAAAATAAAATTACAAAAGCAACAATCCATAAGAAGATAGGATGATGATAAGATGATGACAATAATATAGAAGATTTTTAGATGCATGCATTTAAAATAAAATACACAGTGACAAGCATGGTCTATCACTGTGAAGGTTGAAACAAAAACCAAGGTATTAAATAGCATATTAAAACACAACTGTACCCATTGAAATCCCTATTACCCCATGACAATGAATGATGCAACAGAGTTGCAATACCCTGAACTACGTATAAACATTTTTTTTTTTTACCAATGCATGTACGGCTGTTATTGCCATTGACCATGTAACCAGTTGGGCAGGAGCAGGTGCCACCCTCAGGAGATGCCACACAACGATGTTCACAACTTAAAGAAACACAACGTCCAATGCCTGAAACAGTATAGAAAATAAAACATTGGTTAAGCAAAAAAAACAAATTTTTATTTACCAATTGTTAAATTGTTTTTTATGGGCCAAATCTAAAAGCTTATTTTTTAAATGATACTGACTGCAGTTCCGTCCAGCAGTCGAGTTGGTTTCATCTTCTCCATCAGGACAGTGAGATGTTCCATCACAGAGGTGCTCCATGGGTATGCAAATACCAGATGAGGGACAAGCCCACTGGCCCGGGTAACATTCATGCTGGACATTATCTGTGGAAAAAATAACACATAACAGGAAAACACACAAGTAAGGATTAGCACACAATTTGTCTAGGTTTTCAGATTTTTAATGGGAAACACCTCACTATCACATAGGGATCACTTTGGGACAGCAATGACCAGAATCATCATATATGCAATGTTCCTACAGACAAGTGTTATAAAGATGCTTAGAAAAATGGTAATAAAACTAATTAGTAAGAGGTATACATGTACAATTTGATTAATATATTGTGTATGGATTGCTAGAAGACTGATTTAACAAGTAATAAATAAAACCCTAGTTTAGCTTGTATTATCTGACACTGCCAGTTTAGACACTGCCACTTTAAATTATGGAAGTAGCAACTCTGAAAGGGTCACGGAGGAGCTGTGGGTACTTAAGCGAGCCTCTTAAAGTACAAGACATTGGAAAAGTTCTAAAGAGCTTTGTATAGTCTGAATGATAGAGTGGAGTATAAATAGCTAAGAAGACGTCTTGCTGTGCAAAATGGCCAAAGTAATCTATAGCTGAGGATTTGCAGGTTAAAATAACCTTATTTCCTTATTTATAAGAAACCTTATAAAGTTTTCTTTAAATTAAAGCCAAAATTTTAGTCCTGACTCAAATAAAATGACCAACTATAGTAAAATGAATACATTATCATTAAAACAACATTGTTATTATCTGTAACATATGATTTATGAAGAATTAAAAAAAAGTTTTTAAAAAATCCAGGTTCATCACACATATATACTACAGAAAAAGTAAAATTGCTGTGAACATTTGCTATGGTTTTGAAAACATAAGTAAGCCTTTGATTTTCTTCTCTTGAAAAAGAATTATTTTTTTCTCTTATTCTGAAGTATTTTTTGATATCTATTTGTAAAGATATTTTCTCAAAACTTCTCTTCTGTAGAAACATGGAGGCACAATGCAAACTGGATGTGAACCTGCCCTCATGCAGATTATAGAGGCCAATGAAACCCTAACAAGCAACAAAATCATGGCTATAAATACTATTTAAAATAATTATTTTAAGTAATACTATAAAACTATACTAATATGTAATTGAAGTCACTAGCAGGGCACCATTAACAGTAAGAAGGATCATTTACCACAGCCATGTTCATCAGCACTGTCCCCACAGTCATCTTGTCCATCACACAACCAGATCTGATGCACACAGCGACCGCTCGGGCAAGTAAAGTACTCTCCTCTACAAGTAGGGTAAGCTAAAAGAAGAGCGGCAGGAAGATAATGAGAAAGAAACAATACTGTTTGGCATGTAACTATAATTTTCTAAAACATTATTAAAAAAAACATTAGTAAAAAAAATAACGTTAGGGAAGGTTAAAGAAACCATCAGCATACGTACTGCAGTTCTGTTCATCACTTCGATCGCCACAGTCATCATCATGATCACAAAGATACATGTGTGGAACACACTCTCCATTGTTGCATTGGAACTGACCACTGCATCGCTTGGCTGACCAAAAAAAAAAAAATCACAATTTGTAATGACTCCTTAAAGACAGGTGTGCATTTTTAAAGTGTGACTTTTTTACATTTATATCCAGCAAATATTAAACTAAATTGAATTATTACAACAAGGATGCAATAAAAATGTGAGAAAGTTGCAGATTATCATTCAAATGGACTGCAGAGTGAACAGACTTTTATGCCAAAAAAGCACACTTACTGCAGTTGAGCTCATCTGAGCTATCACGGCAGTTCAGCACCTGGTCACAGTGCTGGCTTGTGTTATAACATGCTCCACTAGCACACCGCAATTCTGGGCACTCTGGGTAGTCTGTAACAAAAGGATCATATTATTATTGATTGGATTGATCATACCCATGTTCAATCCCATTGTTCAAAAAACATATAAAACAATTAGCTTTTGGAAACTAAAGCTTTTATTTTATTTTATTTAAAGCATATGCAAAAAAAAAAAAAAAAAAAAAGAAACATAAATAATGCACTTTGGTTGAACATAAATAATAAACTAGGTTTATCATTATTATTAATAAAAGTTTACAATTAATTTCATTGATGAGAGCCAATAAAACTTTACACAGTTTTTTGTACAATAAAGCACAAAAGTAAATGTAATTGACTACCTGGTGTACTAAAATTATACCTTATACCTTATACATAAGTAGTGCACATATAAAAACAACTAAATACAATTTAGGACATGCATGGACATGCTGTCTGAACACCATGCAAAACTATTAAATTATGGACAAATTGTAAGTTTGTTATACTTGAATGTACAGAGTTTGAACACTGTTTTTTAGAAAAGAGATTTTGGTAATTTTTGGCTGTGCTTTTAACCTTCTCAACTGGATGGTGTCCCTCATTTATCTACATATAAAGTGGCAAGCTTATGATACACTCTGCAGTGAATATGCAATGTGCAGTGATGTGTGCCTGGAATTTCAGAATAGTGCCGGAACACTAATCCACTAAGGAATCTGAAATTAACTTCTGACAACAAGAAGCATATTGTAGCCTTTTCCGTCAGTCAACAAGCCTCTTGTTCCGACAAATTGATTAAAATGCCACCGGAGCATAGAAGGGTGCAGATACATCCATGCTCCAACAATGCACACACAGAACGTGAACTTACGGCAGTTGCTTTCATCTGCGCCGTCTGAACAGTCAGGCAGATGATCGCACCTGTATTCAGCTGGGATGCACACTCCATTAGGGCAGCTATACTGAATACTAGAACAGGTCCGGCCAGCTAAAAAAATAAATTTAAAAGAGTCAGTTTGTAAACTAGAAAAAAAACCCGGTTAATGGCTCCCTTCGGCCACACACAGAGGTTCTCAAGTTCCACCTACATGAACAAAATGACATGCCTTCACATTAACAAGAAGGTAAGAGGACATACGACAGTGCTGTCTTTCATCTGATCCATCTTCACAGTCTTCTTCTTCATCACATATCCAGTGAACAGGAATACATTCACCATCATTCAGACACTGGAATTGGCCTGCCTCACAGGTTGATTGAGCTGAGAGGACATAATCAGTATTCTTTGATTCAATTAAACTGCATATAAAATCCCACAGACCTGGCATTAAATATACACTTTATACTGTATAATGTACTGAGGTAAAATGTATGTTGTTATACCTAATTAACAAATATGATTCAAATTATTTGAAAAAGAGTTTATTTTTGTTTTGTCTTAACGTTTAATACATATGCTTATGTGTAATATCTTCTTAGTATGTTAATGACTTACGGCAGCCGTTCTCATCTGAATCATCTGTGCAGTCTGCAGTACCATCACAGTGCCAGCCTGCTGGGATGCATCTGCCTGTACCACAACGGAACTGGCCAGGCTCACAACCTGAACCTGTTCAGACACAAAAAGCACTCATGTTTCCTCACTATAATGCGGTGCTACAGTGCACTATTTTATTAGACTGTAATTTATTACATTTACACATATACCACACTTAAGCACAGTTCTGCTTGCTCTTTACTTGATTGTTTTTTAATGCTACGTCAAGCTTCTACTACAGTCAATTTTGGAAATTTAATCTACTACATGTATCTGACAGTCTTAATTATGTTATCTGATGAAGATTATAATATTGTAGTGACTGCCACATGAGCTCAGGATGAAGCTTATTGACAATGCAGTTCCCGGCAGTGCACTTGTGGCTGCACTGAAGACTGACAAGTTCTTGTTATTTAAATGAAAAGTTTATATGGTTACAGGGTTATAGGCTGTATCAGTGTTATGTGTGTAGTTATGTTGATACCTGTGTGTGTCTGTGACATTCGTGTGGGGGGTCACCAGTTTGGGGAAGCTTGTTGTGTTCAATGTAGTCTCTGCATTTGTGGCCATGTATGATGTAAAAGTGTTTGCTCCATGTGTGTTTCACTATGTTCACTGGAGGAGTAATAAAACCTGCAATTCCTGTGGAAATGTTAACCTGTGCTAAAGTGTCTTTGCAAAATTCAATGCATTAAAGATTAAACCATTGTTTTTAGCAATTTTGTCTTATAACTTTTGCTTAATCCTTTACTAGGTCAGTGGGGGGGTTCCCAATGCCCAACCTGGAGAGAATGTTTCAGACGTTTTTTTTGTTGTTGTTAAATTTATTGTATCCCCTCCTTTTTACAAATAACATTTTGTGAAATTCTTGATGTAAGGACTTAACTATTTTTGTTACACTGACTAATTTTACACTGATATTTACTGATTGAATATCAAGAAACATAAAATGTAATTTTGTGAGAATCTTACTCCTTCCTATTACGCTGTTTTCAAAAATAGTAAAACTTTTTACTGCTCTTTGAAATGCATAAAAACAAACACTAAGGTGAAGGTCACTATTGATAAAGCACACAGTTAAGCACATCGACAGACAGTGGAGCAGCATGTGCCAGCCAACCAGCTGACACCTACACACCCCTCACTACTCTCTTCCAAATCCCTGCTTTTGATCTTTGTCTTTGAGTGGCATCCCAAAAGATAAGGTACCATCCCTCTACCTTCCCCAATGGGTTCTGCAAGATATCGACTGTGGCAGCATAGTTCAAATGAGAAGCCTTGCAAAAGGGCTGAATGAGAAAAATCGGATGTGCAGGTTTGATTGTCTTACTGACAATCTGATGAATAGTGCATACTAATGCTTGTCTAAAATTGTAGTTTGAGAAACTAGTGGTACTGGGTGATACCATGAATCTTAAACCCAAATTCCAAAAGCTGGAGGAAAATGTAAATTAGAGAGAGGTATCTAAAGGCTAAAACCAGTAAGTTTAACAAATACCTGTTGTAAAAAAAATAAATAAATAAATAAATAAATAAATAAATAAATAGGGGGGGGGGGGCGTGTGCCGCGGCATCGAATAACATTCAGGTTTGATGAATTTACAGTATAGTTGGTTTTCTTCATAGCTTCTGACTTGTGGTGTTCTCATTTGTAAGTCGCTTTGGATAAAAGCGTCTGCTAAATGACTAAATGTAAATGTAAATGTAAATGTAAATGTAAATCACTGGCTACTTTTGAATACATCCTCTGAGTTTTGGAAGGTGGATGAAATTAATTACACTTCTAAGATTAAGATTTTTTTTAAAAAAGTAATATACTGCATTCTGTTATACTGCAAATGTTTCTACAAAGCCTGAAGCAATACTTCTTTTCAAGATGTGCTTTTAAATTTAATTTGGCATAGTGCCAGTTTTCTTTTAGACGGTACATTGCTTAGATAATTAGAACAGTTATGAGATGTAATCTCAGTTGCTGTTAAATTGTATTGGAAAAGGCACTGGTCCACTTTTTCCTGAATTTACTTACTTGTATTCACTTCAAACTGGTCTACCAAGCAAAACAAACTTTCTTACATGTGGTAATGTGGCACATTTTGCTGAGCTAGGATTTAAAAATTTTATGAACTTATAAAATGATTTAGACCATACTTTACAAACTTTGCAGACAAGGATTAGTCATGGTTCCCCACTTTGAGGCAAACATGAAAATAGATGTTGGATTCAGTGTCCAATAATTTTAAAAAGTTTACACTTTTTATTATCTAATAATAAAAAATGTTAAACTTGTAATACATTTGTAATGACCAGTGTCCGCAGCATAAGTGATCTGCATATGTAAAGTTGGCATTAATGTCAAGGCTCTACTCTGTCCAAAATATTACAAAAGAAAATGTGAAATGAACCAAAGAAATATGACTCTGTTGCAACTATATGGTAGACTTCAAGTTAAAAAGGGGAGGGGGGGGGCGTGTGCCGCGGCATCGAATAACATTCAGCTTTGATGAATTTACAGTATAGTTGGTTTTCTTCATAGCTTCTGACTTGTGGTGTTCTCATTTGTAAGTCGCTTTGGATAAAAGTGTCTGCTAAATGACTAAATGTAAATGTATATGTAAAAATTTATAAACATTTAACATATGTTTGTCATTGAAAACACTATATTTTTTGTCCCTTTTGTCTAAATAAATAAATGCATGGGAAAAATGCTATATTCTTCAGTACTGCAATGTTTCTGGAAATTAGGTTTGTTAATGACAACAATAGAAAGGAACGTCAATGTGACTGTCATGCTCATTTGTGAAGTCTTGTATTATGCAAATGAAATAATTTTGATGAGTTTTTTTTTCATGTCTCTAATTCAAGCTGTGTTGTTGGTTTACTGTTTTTTTTTATCACTACCCTATTCTATTGAACCATGTTTTTCTAATTAGTCAACTTAAACCCACAGCAGGCAAGGATCTCCAATATTATCGAAGAGGAAAGATAAGGGGGACACCCCACCATTAAGTCACAAAAGGCAGTAGTAAAGGAATTTTCATTAGAATGAAGCCTCCTGAAGACTTAAACCCCACTGGGTGATCACAATGGCACAATGGGCCGGCTGGCTGGCCTGCAGGCCCTTAACGGAAAGTGTCAGCACGCCAAAGGAGCACAGAGAGATGAAAAGTGAAATGAAGGTATACAGTAAAATTTCCTGCAAAAAAAGACTGACAAAGGCCCAGTTGGCCTGTACTCCTGCATTCTTCTGTCCTTTCTCCATCAAATTTTTTTTGAAATGCCACTTGCCTGCCACTATCCCCTAAAACATCTCTTTCTAAGCTTGTGGGAGAGAGCTACCCCTGTCATCAATGCCGCCTTGTGTGGTGTGTTTGGTGTGTCACAGCAGCTTGGCTGAATACGGTGGGGGAAAGATGGGCTGCACCAAGCATTTGGGCAAGTCTTGGTGTCAGAGCAGAGGGCTGCCATCTATTTCATATGGAAATGTCCATGGCCCAATGAAGTCAATTGCCTAACAACTGACTTTGGCACTCTCATCTACACAGGCTTGCAAAGGAAAGGCCCAGTGGTATTAAAATAGAAATAGAAACCCAGACTGAAATAGAAACCCAGACAAATATGTATACCTATGTTAAACTGATATAAACGGACTTAACTGGTTGGTTTAACTGTTATCCTACATTTACATTAACAATCACCTTATTAAACAAAAATATGTAAAATAAATAAATAAATAAATAAACAAATAAATAATCCATCCATTCTTTATCTTTCGCTTTATCTTCTATTAGGGTTCCAGGGGAGAACATATCTATCAGAGCGCCAATCTATTGCTGGGCACACACTCACTCACACAAACACACTCTATACGGGGCAATTTGGAGAATTCTATTGACTTGATCCATGTTTTTGGGAGGAAACCGGAGAACCCGGAGGACACAGGGAGACACAGGGAGAACATGGAAACTCCAACCAGACTGGGATTCGAACCGGGAATCCCTAGCCAACATGCTAACCACTAAGCCACTGTGCCGCCCATAATAATAATAATAATAAAGCAATTACTTTTTTTTTTTTTTTTTTAAATATTCTGTTTTATTGTTTTTTTTTACAGAACACATAAAAAAACATACATATTCAATCCCAATCCGCAATCAGAACAATCTCAGATAGTGATATAATATTATGCATATATTAATTATTACATTATAAAATTATGAATAGGTATTAATGACAATTTTTTTTTAAAATAATAATAATAAATAAATAAATAAAATAAAAAATAAAATAAAAATAAAAATAAATAAATAGATAAAAAAATTTAAAAAAAAAGGGGGGGGGGGTGGCAGAGGATGATACTGGGTAGTCTTCAACCGTATATTTCACTTTTGTGGTACCTTAAGATGATTTAGTATAGGATCCTTAAATTTAATAACGTGCATCCGAGAGTGGGGCTTTCGGGTACGTAATCTTTTCAGTGAAATAAAATTATACATTTCCATGAGCCAGTTTTTGAAGGAGGGAACAGAAGACAGTTTCCAATGTAGCAAAATCAATTTCTTAGATACCATCATAGTGGCCATAACCACACGTTGAACTGTATATGGAAATGTAGATAGAAAAATAGAGCAGCCACAGATTATAAGGATGGGGTCTGGTTCTAGAGGAATATTTAGCACTTTTGAAAGCCAGTCAAATATGTTGTTCCAAAACGATTGTAAGGCAGGGCATGTGATAAACAAATGGGTCAAAGTGCCTTCCTCTATGGAGCATTTCTCACACAGTGGCGAGATATTCGGAAAGATCTTGTGAAGTCTAGTTTTGGAATAATGTAGCCGATGTAAAATTTTATATTGGATCAGTCTGTACCGTGAGTTTATAGAGCAATCTGGGATTCTAGTAAGACTTTCTTCCCATATATCTTTAGGTATTTCACACCCTAACTCCTTGGTCCAGGCTAGCCTAAGATGGTCGGAACCAGGGGTGAGTTTTAGGAAGGAGATGCAACGTGAAATCCGTTGTTTAAACGATGGGTCCGAGTTAAAAAAGCGGAATAAAGCATGGTCCGATGGTTTTGAAGTCAAATCAATTAGGGCTGTTTTAGTATAATGCCTCAGTTGTAATATCGGAAGAAATGGGAGCGTGGTACACTGTATTTTTCCCTCAGGGTGTTGAATGACATAAAACAACCATCCTGATACAAATCACCCAAGGAGGTCAAACCTTGGTTTTCAAGGTCAAAAAAAATCGTATCCGTTTTGGCCGGAGTGAATTCATGATTAAATGTAATAGGGATAAAGCAATTACTTAATCCAATTTAGTAAACTAAATATTTTTAATTAACAGAAAAACAAATAACTATTTAATACAATTTGATTTATTAAAGTATTAAATGTTATTCAACAACTATGTACTTTATGTAAAATATTAATCAGTATATACTACAATATAATCTTTATAATTAATATGTTCTTTTCTTTCATTAAACTTATATAATTGCTAGTATTGTTGGAAATGTCTTAGCAATAAAGAAAACACGACTGCATGTTGGTACCATCAAACAAACAATTAGAGGGCAAAGTGCAAATGAAGTTGACAATTAATCACGTATATGCTTACAACAGCAAAAGACATATCTAACAATATTTATGTTAGAAACAGCTTACACATTCACTGATTTATAACCATGTTTTAAAGAACACAAAACTAATCAAGTTAGAAAATGCAAGCATCATCAACCTAAGGCCATTAATTTTCAACTAAGTAAGTTGTCTTTATATAAGCAAGTTAATTATCAACAATGAATCACATCTGTATGACTTCTAATGAACATGTGACTCTGTGGTTTATCTCAAAAAATGTCTCAAAAACTTGTAAACCATGGTTAATTCGTTAATTTTAAAATGGGTCAGATAACTAATTAATATCAATGATCAACCCAGTGTTGTCACATCCATTTGACCAATGACAGAAACCATTTTTGCACCTGAAACGCTGAGTACCCAGTAAAAGGAAGGGCTTGTGGATTTGGGAAAGTAACCTGTCCTGTGGCATCAAGGCATTTTGGTAATTTCCTCTCAAACACATGCTGAATAAAGCTGGATTAAGAATTCATTCCCTGCTTGCATTTCTGGGGAGATCAACCAGAGCTGAACATTTAAGACAAAAACACAGGAATAAAGAGTGTTCTTTTTTAAAACCATTTCTCAGTCCCCAGTAGTAGTTTTAATATTGTGTACAGTTAATTTTACATCACTGTAATTGTTTCACAAACTAATTGACTGACACTGATGTGTTAACACATATTGAAACTTCATATAATTTGAACTACTCAAACAAACACATCATAGGTTTCAATTATTTGCTACACCTTAATTAGACACCTTCATACATACTTTACCAATAGGATGCAGTGATTTTGCTGGCCAGTCAAACTGATTAGAAACCAGCTTACCTCAACATGTGTCTTTTTGCCATTCCAATGCAATTGCAACATTATATAGTGTTATTTCACTTTATCTCTGTTAACACTAATCTTTGTGTTTTCCAAAAACAACTATGGGCAAGTACATTATGAGCAACTTAATAAAAACTTAAAATTTTACATTTTTTTATTGTTTTATTTTAACCCACTCATTTTAAAGAATTTCTGGGTAGCTGTCATTAAGTTTCTTAGAAAATTCCTAATTAAAATAAAACCTGTATGTCAATTTACTAGCATTTTTAGTTTACACCAAATGTTTATATTCATCACTTGACTCCAGTAGGAGTCAGTTAAAGATTTATCTAATTCATATACAGATAATGGTTTTTAAGGGTTAGGAAATAAATATTATACAACTTTACAATAAATTTAACTGGGCACTTTGCTTTCCTGTTTAATTTGGATTTAATAATGAACACAATAGGACCATTTTTTGATTTGCTAAGTTTAAAGGTATGTAAATATTTATGCATAACATAGTGTTAATATCCAGATATTTCTGATACCTTTTCTGCATGCAATTTTGCATAAGAATAAATTGTATTCACTGAATAGCAAATACTAATTTAAATATATTTTAAATGTTTATTTATCTGCCCCATGGCCCCTGGAGACTGTGAACGGCAGCTAAAGCAGTAATTAGCAGCCCGGTACACTAAGAAGCTTATATACACTGAGAGCTAAGCAAAAACAAAGCAGATTACAATTTGAGCGCTATAATGAACTCCAGCAGCAGTTAACATTACTTTGAATCAAGTGTTCAGTTTGGTGACAAAACTCTAGACGCATGTAAACTACAGAACTTCTTATAAACAACTTAATCTGATCTTTTAAAACGATGAATTTAACTTTCAGTGAGTGGTGAGGCAGTAGTTCAGGGTGGAGAGATTGTCAGTCAGTCACATGCTCCTTCTGTTACCTAGCAACGCCAAAGCATTGCCAATAGTTCTCGCGGAGTAAAGAGAAGCGCGAGGCGCGCTTTAGTCACTCCAAATGTCTTATAGAAATGACGCAATCAAATATACTTTACGCTACAAATGTCACACACAAACACATTAAAAACTTTATAATGGCAAACATTTTGTGTACACGTGCATTCTGAACTCTACCTTCTTACTACAATAACATCAACTGATGGAATTAAGAAGCTGAGGGTGCTTTGTGCTTCACTGTCAACATTTTAAGTTAAGATTCAAGCGGAACTAATTCCCCACTTTTTCATTTGTTCTGTATCGCCCTCCTTTAACCTGATGCCAACGGTCCTCAAGTGGTCCTTCGCATAAAAAAAAAAATATTAAGAAACTTAATGAGTTAGTCAAGATTTTTGCCTAAATTTCAACAATTTATAACTGTAACCTACAGAAAACGACAGAAAACCTGAAAGTCACGCACTCAAAGCTTCAGCAACAGTTTGCGTAATGAACGATTGTTTTAACTTGGGGGCTCTTTGATAACAAAACGACCGCTTTCAAGCCAATTTAACGCCAGATCGTCGTGATAATAGGCTTACCTTGACCTGAGCAGCGAACGCAGTACAGTACGATTAAAGTCGCAGTTTGGAGGAGCAGAGCTCGGTGCATGATGATGGAGCTCCTCATGGAAGCGGACACACGGAGTTCCGCACTCACACAGAGGATGCTGCTGCGGCTCTACCCGAACTTACCAAACTGATGAAAAGGGCGTAAACTAAAAGCTTAGACACGACCCCCAACGCGTGCACACACACACACACACACACACACACACACACGCACACACAAACACACAAACACACACACACTTATATATGTGGGCTTTGCACTTTTTGCAGCCACATTTTTTTTCAAGTTTAAAAACTTACGATCTCAAACATTTTATATTTAATATATATTTTTAATCCAATTTAAAATAGTCACAAAGGAACATCACAGTTCAATGTATCGAAAAAAGTAAAAACACTTTCAGGAATATCTTGTAAATAAAACATCAAATTTACGTTTTCTAACAGTCTGATGAAGAACAAATGGAAAAGAGCATGTCGTTTTGTGGTGCCCCTCAATGGCAACTGGAAGAACTGCTAAACAACATCTACACAAACGTTTTATCATCCTACATCTAGACCCATATTCATTCATTCATTCATTATCTCCCGCTTATCCTCTATTAGGGTCGCGGTGGGGTTCCCCATGCCCATCCAGGGGAGAACGTCTCGGGCGCTGGGCAGATAGACCCAGGACAGGGCGCCAATCCATCGCTGGGCACACACTCACTCACACAGACACACTCTATATGGGGCAATTTTGAGATTTCAATTAACTTGAGGGCGGCACGGTGGCTTAGTGGTTAGCACGTTCGCCTCTCAGCGCTAGGGATTCCCGGTTCGAATCCCCATCTGGGTGGAGTTTCCATGTTCTCCCCGTGTCTGCGTGGGTTTCCTCCGGGTTCTCCGGTTTCCTCCCACAGTCCAAAAACATGGAACAAGTTAATTGAATTCTCAAAATTGCCCGCTATAGAGTGTGTCTGTGTGAGTGAGTGTGTGC
>JAFMOD010001006.1:364417-479768 GCA_019802435.1 Corydoras maculifer | reverse complement strand
CAGTTTGAACATATATCCTGTTTTACAAGTATCTCTGCTGTTGTCTGTATTTCTGTAATTTTCAATATGCTTGTTATTTAACAAAAATTTGGTTGATTTATATTTTTTATTTATCTGAGCTGCTGACATACTGCATGTGAGCCAAAGGTGGCTCTGATATGAAAACAAATATATGGCTTTTATTTCCCAAAGCAAATCTAGTCCACCTTTGTGGAAATATGGCAGTGAAACCTGAATGTGAGTTTTAAGTGCCCTACATATTGCAAATCTCATATACAACTCATGTATTTTGAATGATTTAGGACAAAATTGATCCACTTAGCTATGGAAAAACTAAAGGGAGGTTCACATGATGAACAGATCAATACACAGATGCTGCACTCCAGAATTGAAGAACAAGCCAGCCTTATCTGCACGTTAAAGCAGCGGGCCGATAAGATGCTTAATCGCAGTTGGGCACTAGAGCAGATTAACTGTGAACTGGAAAGTCTGAAAGCTGAGGAGCAAGGAAAGACTAAAAAGTTAGAGCAGCGGTTTATGGACCTTGCTGCTAATCACAAAGAGCTGATTAAATTCAAAGATGAATATAAGCAGCAGAATGATGAGCTGATTAAAGAGAACAAGAGGCTAAGACAAGAGAATGAAAGGCTGTTCAGCAAAGGACTGCCGGAGAAGGAGAACACTATCGAGAAGCTGACCCAAGACTTTACAGTCATCACTAAGCACTGCAGAAAACTAGAAAGAGAACAACAGTAAGAATGTTTGTTGATACAGACACACATACACACACAATCTCACACACACACAGCACATACATACACACTTATTAGTAAATTATTTATGTTGAGTGTGTTTCATTTTTAATAATGCATTTCCTGTTTATTTTCATGCCAGTGAGAAAACTTCAGGTTTTGAGATAAATATTCGGCAGTTGATGGATTGCCATAAAATGAATGAAGCTGCATTAAAAGATGAACTGCACAACACACAAGAACAGCTAAAGGCTGCAGTTCATTTGTCTGCAGGTGTGATCAACATTTAATTTACTAATCTTTTCACTGCCTCCACTTATCCTCTCTTTTGCTTTTTTGTTCAGAAATAGATATCAAACTAAAACATACTCAGGACAAATGCAGACTGAAGGAAAAAGAAGCATATTTGAAACTCCAAGAACTTCTGAAAGAGAAAGAAGAAGTGTTGGAACTGTCCAATCAAAGAGAGAAAATTATACAGGTTAATTCAATTTTACTCCTTAATAAAAAACACTGCACTTTCTCTTTAGAAAAGTATTACATTAAATATGTAGGAATATTCTTATCTAGTGGGTAGCATTGTCACCTTATAGCAGGAAACTTCTTGGTCAGGCAGCTCCAGTCCCTGTTGTGTGCAGTCTATTTTTTTTTCTATTCTTTTTTCTATTTCTTTTTTTCTCGCCTTCATTGGCGTCTGTTTCTTTAAAAAATTCTCTTTCTTAGGCGTGAATGTTTTTTTAATCTGCCCTGTGATGGACTAGGACTCTGTTCTGGGTATTTTTCCTCTTGTCCAATTAAACACTAAGATTCGACTGCAGCATGACCATAACTCTAAATAGGATAGGATGCTTAGAAAATCTGCACAGACAATCTTATATTCTGAAGCAAAGAATATTTTGCTTACTTACACTTAATAATTATTATTTATTTAGAAATATACATATGTAGATATTATATTGTTTACACATAATCACAGCTTGAACATGTTAAGACAATAACATAGGTTCTCATTCGCTGTAAAATTTAAATTAAGTATTATGAATAGTCTGAAGCATTTTGAAATCTGTAGCAAATGTTTTTAGTGCTATTGATTTAGCATTAGCTATTATAATTATTGTCTATAGTACAATATACAACTTTTGTTTTATACAGGATAAACAAGAAGAAATTCACGAGTTAGAAAAGAAGAAGCAGGAGGAAGAAAATGCTAGACATTTAGCAGAGGACAGGTATATCTTACACAACTGTATGACATTTACTTTACTACACTTACTACACTTACTTTAAAATTATGGCTTAGTACTAATTATTGTAGTCGTTATTTATTTTTGATATAAACCATTTTTCCAAGTTGAATTCATAATCAATACCCAACCTCTTGCAAACAAAACACTATTCCAATTTATAATAATACAATGCAGTACATTATTCTTGTTCATGGGCAGCTATAATTTATTCTGTGGTTGTTTATTCATTTGTTTAACAAGTGACATGGCAGTCTTTAGTACAATTAAAACAAATCTTGCAGTGGACAATACCACTTCATGAACCAGTTACATTTTCATTAATTACCAGAATAACTGTCTTTGTTAGGTTTAAAAAAGAAGAAGCTGCAGTAAACTCAGAGCCGAGAGTAAAGATGTGTCAGTATGACCTCCAAAAAGCAGAGGAGAAGTACAACAATCTTAGAAAGGTCTGGAGATTTTAACATTTAAAAATATACATTTTGTGTGTGTCAAACTCTGCCAATTCATAATATGTGCATAATGTGTTTTACTTGTTAATATTTTAGGACTTTGAAGCATTCAAAGAGCACAGCAGTGCCTTGCTGACACAAGAAAAGGAGTTAAATGCCAAGCTTCTTCGAACGAATATCTAAGCAATCTACCTATATTCATTGACTTGCAGATTATTGAATGGTTTATGGTTATAAATCATTTTAAAAATGTGTTTGAGCGCAGAATGTAGTAAAAAGGTTTGTTTCTAAAAAAGTAGTGTTGCTTAGGTTTAGGAAGAGTTTTATTAACTCTCACCCTTCACTAGAGGGCAATAAAACTACTTGTTGAGCACTGTGGTTTTAAAAATGATTAGCAACTCAATATGACTACACCAGTTCAATATTGAATGATTTTAAAAATGAATTGTAAATTTGTGCACGGATTGTTTTTAAATTTCACAAATTTGTTGAAAATTAATAATTTTTTTAAAGGAAAAAGGGGGTACCCCGAGAGTGCTCTTGTCCTATTCTTGTTTTTGATGGTGCTATACATTTTTAAAAAGAGACATAACTGAACTACAGGCAGGCCAGTTAAGCACATGCACACCACTGCCAACATTGTATGGATAATATAGACATGAAATGCTTGTAGACAATACCTGAATTCTGTTTTAATATTATCTTTTTAAATCAAGTTTTGTTTATAATTTGATAAAAAAAAATATGGCTGTGTTTTACTGTTCTATGTGTAAATGGGCTTCTTGGAATAGAATTGTATTTATTTGTTATTCAATAAGGCTTATTGTGAACACAAGATCAATTTTAAAGTACCGTATATGATTTCAAAGTTATAACAGTTACAAAATCTCAGCCTTTGGTGAAACATTGAAGAGTCA
This sequence comes from Corydoras maculifer, assembly GCA_019802435.1. Classification (NCBI taxonomy): domain Eukaryota; kingdom Metazoa; phylum Chordata; class Actinopteri; order Siluriformes; family Callichthyidae; genus Corydoras; species Corydoras maculifer. The sequence goes on along the minus strand of JAFMOD010001006.1, from coordinate 476,403 downwards.
TCAAAGAGTCAATGGACCACACTGGCAGGGTGGGTCAAGATCTTACATGATCTGCTATCTTACACACCACAAACATTTTTATTTGTACACCTTCGCTATTTAAATAACAGTGGTGCTTCCAAATATATTTATGCCAATTGATGTGGTGATTTAAAAAAAAAAGGTGTGCTCATGTGAATTTCTGGCATATTGCTATCTTGATAATAAAAAGCATAAGCATGCCACTGACTGAAATCAATCTAAAACAGTCAACAATAAGACATTTATTGCTTTCTTGCCAATAAATTGTCGTCACAGGGGTGTACAGGCTTGCTCTGCACACATGGACAAGCAGCAGTGCTCAACCCATAACACATGTCGGTTGGCAAATATGCAAAAGTTCACATCAACAATGAAAATAAAATACCAATATACTACATCAACAAAACATTGCACCATTATGTGAGGCACAGTTGAAATTACAATCTGTCAAAATTAGACCACATCTGCAATAGATTTTCCTAGTAACTGGTGTGCGGCTAGGGCAAAACATAGCGCCAAGCTGTATTTTTCTGTTGTTATTACTATGTAATTATTAACACCCCAATGTTAAAACTTTGTACAACCACCTTTTGACATCAAACAGCATCTAATCTATAATGCTTCACAAGATGGGAGAATACAGAAAGAGGGATCTTTGACCAGTCCTCTTTGCACAATCTCTCTAAATCATCCAGCAACCTGGGTCCTCTCCTCAGCACTCTCCTCTTCAGCTCACCCCACAGGTTTTCAATAGGGTTGAGGTCTGTGGACTGAGATGGCCATGACAGGAGCTTGATTCTGTGTGTGGTGAACCATTTCTGTGTAGATTTGGCCATATATTTAGGGTCACTATCTTGCTGAAAGACCCAGTGACGACCCATCTTCAGCTTTCGGGCAGAAGCCTCCAGATTTTGTTTTAAAATGTCCTGGTATTTCAAAGCATTCATAATGCCATGCAACCTAACAAGGTTCCTAGGGCCTTTGGAAGAGAACCAGGCCATCAGCATCACTAATCCTCCCCCATATTTCACAGTGGGCATTTATTGCGTACTTAGCTCTTGTGTTACGCCAGACCCACTTAGAGCATTTGTTGCGCAAAAAGCTCTATCTTTGTTTCATGTGACCAAAGCACACGGTCGTAGTTGAAGTCACAGTACTGCTTAGCAAAACTTCCAACGTTTGCGTTTATGATTGTGAGTGAAAAAAGTTTTTTCGTTGGCATATAGATAGCACCTGATTGTTTTGGAAACGTGACTGCAAAAAGCTAATATTTGTTGCAAATCTGTAACAGTGAGCTTTGGAGAACTTTTTATTTCTCTTATCCTTCTCACTGTGCGTGGTGACAAAATAAACTTTGTCCTCGTCCAGGCTTGTTTACCACTGTTCCAGTTGTTTTAAACTTCTTAATAATTCCTCTGACAATAGATATGGACACACATCTGCTTTATTTGAATGGTATGTTCCTTTGTGTTTCCCATGTTGAAGAGAAATGGCCTCTGTGTCATGTCATATTCATATTTATATTTATAATTAAATGTTCCTACATACTATCATCAATTTTGTAAACTACTGTAGAAGTGGCAAACATACTTGAATTACATTTATTTCCTAAGAATTGTTAGGGGAGACAATAATTGTGAAACAGGTGATTTTATGAAGAATAATTATTTGTTATTTTTTCCCCTGTATAGAAGTATATAGTATAGAAGTATCGGGACACCCACACATTAGATCTTGAAGAGGTTTAAATTTCTACATGATTTTTTTAAAGATTGTCTGGGACTTTTTGCATATTCATCTAGAAGAGCATTTGTGAGGTCAGGAACCGATGTTGGGCAAGAGGGCCTGGCTTGCAATCATAATTCTAGTTAACCCTAAAGGTGTTTTATTGGGTTGAGATCAGGGCTTTGTGCAGGCAAGTCAGGTTTTTCCACACCAAAGTCACCAAAACATGCCTTTATAGACATTGATTTGTGCAACTGGTCAGTCTTGTGGAAGGACCTTTCCCAAACTGCTCTCATTTAGTTGGTAACATACAATTGTCTAAATTAAGTCTATATTATTATTATTATTATTATTATTATTATTATTATTATATAGTAACTCTACACTTACTTTCTTGTCAAATAACCACATCTGATGCTATTTCTGATAATGTCTTGATAAAAAAAAAAACAATAACAGTGATGTGCACTGTGTGTTGAGAAGAACACTAATAAATGTATTACAAATTGTTAAAGTAAGGTTTACAGTTGAGTTTGAACATTTCTACAACTTACATTTGAAATATTACAAAGCCACCAACAGTTGTTTCAGTATTATGACTCAAAATCAAAGAGGTCAAAAACAGCAAGGTGTAGAATACCACACTTCCAAACGTGCATACTGATGAGGTGCAATAAATGCTGTCTTAAATTTTCACATTTTATTAAGCTGAGACAGGTTTGTTGCTTTGGCATATCTGACCTTTCAACCATCCCTTTACACATATGACCTCTCACTGAATCCTCACTGAATCACTCTGAATCACCCTTAAAGTTCATTGCCTTGGCCTGACTTATATGACCATCTGTTCCTGAAATAAATGCTAGAAATAGTCTGATTTGTGTTGTGTCTGACATGGGAAATATAGTTATTTTGAAATAGCAAAATATATACTATAATATAATAATATGTAATTTTATATAATTCTATTTTATACAATTACTATTTCTGCTTCTTTGGATTACCTTGGATTATTATTTGATCAAACAATTTTTCAAAGTATTTTCACAGTGTATTAGGTATGACTATAATAATCATATGGAAAAACAGTTTTCAAGGTATTTAACTCTGCACCAGAAGGTAAATTGTTCAAGCTCCCTTTTAGGAAGTAATAAAAGATTCAACCCTATATTGTTTGAATGTATTTACCATTGGTAAGTGTACTTAATAATGTATAAAAAAAAACTACTACAAATGACTAACTTCACATTATGAGATACAGCTACTTTTTTTCTGTATTTGTATTTTCAATATTAAAAAAATATATTGGATATTGTTACTACTCCGAGCTTGAAGTAGCTTGTATAACTACTTTATGACTACTTTTTGAATTGTTCCCTTACCAAAGCTCAATTTTGTTCGGATTCACTTCAGTTACATGTCTTTTATGTCTGAGAGGAAACATAAGCTCCAGGAAGAAACCCACAGGACAAACATGTAAACTGTACCCAGACATCAAACCCTGACCCTTTTTATTGAGGAAACATGCTGTCCTTATGTATGTAGTGCAACACTTAGATTAAATTTAAGTGAAATGTTATACTTTTGTTTAAGCCAGACAATAAAAGGTACATTTGTGACTGCTGTAACATGGAATATATTTGTGTCTGTACTTGAATCAAAAGGAACTGCGTGATTCTAGGGCCTGCTTTGTGTATTTTTAATTTGTGTATTTCAGTGGCATTCTATATAATCTTTCATATCAGTAGTCTTTATTGTACTTACTGTTTTCATTTGTCTGCTACTGCACCATTATTTTATGATGATGATGATGATGATTATTATTATTATTATTACTATTACTATTATTATTGTTTTTTATAATTGCCTTTGTATGTATTCTGGAATGTAAAAGATTAATAATCTTAGGCTTAGGAGTTTTTGTGCCAAAGTGATTTAGGTGAACATTCCAGAGTGTCATCTGAAGCACTTGAGTCTGATAACCCCATAGTTTTGAACATGCACGCACTTGCATTACACTTATGTTCAAGTCAAAGGGCAAATTCACACCGTCAAATGTGTCAAATAGATAAAAAGTTTCTATATGCATTATTTCTGTGCCCATAGACCATAAATAATCAAAATAAGGTATAATAAAGAAAAATCATGGGATTAGAAATACAGAATAATACCAGTCTGAAAAAAATATGATTAAAGAAATAGGCTGAAACATCTAATACAATGTAACATTAACATCTACCCTAATATTTAAAAAAACAACAAAGACAGTGAAATCTATTTTGGGGTCAATTATTTTCCAAGAACTGAAATGAAATGTGGTCATTATTGTAAAATGAATCTCTTATAATTTTCTGAATAATAATTTTATGTCACAATAATGCCTCAGTTGATAAGCAGAATCCTGTATCTATCTAACCAATGTTAATGCTCATTACATTTAGTTATTACACAATAACTGTGCTACTCTATAAATTGCGGACTCTTATTTAATCTGATAATCTGCTTCCTTTTCTGACAATCTGCCTAGCTGTATCTTAATTGAACAGTATTTATTTCGGTTGCATCTGGTATGCTGGAAACTTCCTTTGTGATTCTGATAGCTTTAGCTGTCATTACTCATATTTGTTGTTACCAGATGTTGTGGCCTGTTCATCTGCTTTTCCAGTTTATGTTGTTTTTTTGCCACAGTGGCTGTGCACTTTAATTATAAAGACATATGATATCTAATTATTTTTGTTTTGCTTTAGCCCCAGCTGCTAATGTATTAGACACAAAACTCTGCAAAGAAAATTGATCTTGAATGCATGATGAGGAAATGCAACCGGGAAGCACACTTTACAATAGGAGAGCAGATAATACATTAAATGCAACATGCATAAATGTCATATCAGTTCATTGTGCATAGCTACATAATTATTTTTTCTGGCCTCTCCTCCCCTCTCCTTTTCCATAGCCAAAGGGTTGAGTTGGGAGTTTGGGAAGGGCCAATGTAGAGGTCCCTCCTCTTGTTAAAAAGAAAAGGAAGGGAGCAGGGTCTGATTCATTAACCCAATTTCTGAATGCTCACAGCTGCGACACATTCAGGGAACTAAACAAATCTGATTCTGAAACTTCACACTTCCAAACACAGCTTGCAGGTTTAGCAGGTAATTTTCTATTCTACAATATGAATATATTGAAAGCATCTGGTTAACTGCATTTAGTTAAAGTACAATTCCAGCATATATACACTATACTATACACTGACTATATATATATATATATATATATATATATATATATATATATATATATATATATATATATATATATATATATATATATCAGTAACAGTGGAAAGTTTGTTAATTGCAGATTCACTTTTTGCAAGAGGCTGAACCATGTGTCAGCAACTGTGCTGGCTGCTCTTGCTGGCAGGACTGCTGGGGGTCTATTCCCAAAGTTATTATGAAGACAGGAAAGGAGAGAAGAAAACCAGGGTCAGAACTCAACCAGCAAATCTAGTGAACAATGATGGACAAGGTATAAAACAACTTTGGTGTACATTATAAATAATGCCGTAAAGATACAGACTTAAAACTTCAAAATGTGTTATAGATTAATATAGATTTTTTATTAATTCATTGGCAAAACCACATACGTACAACTGTACCAAAATAAATAAATAACTAAGGAAGTGTGTAGCTTCTCATTTTTCTAAAGACACATTATGTGGACATGGAAATGATTTTTACCTGTTTCAGGTGGTTGAATTGTGAAAAAGCAGTTTAGGGACATCAAGGACATGAGACATTATTTTTACACATTAATTGGCCACTACAGAGTACGGACCTGAACCCTATTTACAATTTTTAAGATGTGCTTGTGAGTATTTTCCAAAATAGGGTCCAAGTCTTAATACAAGTGGATTTATTTTAGCATTATTTAGAGGGGAACCAACCACACACCATGTAACTTGATTTAGGGGGTGTTGAAGTGTCTTTTGCCATTTTGATGATGATTATGATGATAATGACAAATTTATTCATGTGTGTGTTTTGGGTGTAACATGCAATAAACCAGCATGTCATTTGCCATTCCTTTTAAGAGCCAGGAGGGGTCTGACTTCGACAGATTGCCACTTTAATAGTGCAGCTATTTGGGCTCAATGCACTGGCATTTTACTATGAATCGTGTAGAGTATGTACTGTATATGCATTCTCTGCAGTTCAGTTGCAGTAAAAATATACGGCGAAGGTAGCAATGAACTGTTGACCTCTGATTAGATTGGTTTCAGTTAGTGTACACCTATGTTTTCTATTGCAAAGATAGTAATAAACCAGAAATTCAGCGTAAATATATTCACAAGCACTGTTATTTGAAGGTGCAAGGTCTAAAAATAGACCATAGGTTTTGTCCTAGCAATGAGCATCGTGATGTAATATAAGCTTGTGAAAAAGATACCACAGTGATACCACACTCATTTGTTGCTGCACAGTTATGTTAATCTGCTCCGTTATAAGTGCTAAAATGATGCAGCCTACAGGATGCTAGTGGCTGGAAAGTATAGAACTATGAGTACAAGAGCAAGTACATAAATATCTACATAGTAAATAGAGCTAAAATAATAGATGATTAGTAAAATTCACTGAGGCATGGGAAGAACATGCAAACCATGTAATAAAGGTTTCAGGCTGCCTCCTTTTCCATCTGCAAGGGTGCCATAATAAAGATAATAAATATTGTATTTGTTGTAAAACATTACTTGTTGTGGTTATTACATTGCAATTCTAAATATCTGAATTACATTGAAAAACAAAAATATGAAAAGGAGATTTGTACTTTTCTGGTACAAACAAAAAAAAATGTAAGTGGTCACAAAATAGTAGGTGTATCAAAAATATTTTATATAGTTATTGCACCATTAAAATTAGTGTATGACAATGGTGGCTCATATTTTAGATCTGAAGGTTATGAATAAATGCAAATGTAACTGTATATCATGATAAAACATACAGTATATAAGTTTTATATAAGTGCTTATTTTATAATTTTGTGATCATAAAAAGTCAGATGATTACACAACATAAGATTCTTTGCTTTTCTAAAGAATGAATCTTCTTAATTTCTGTTATAAGTTTTTAAACAGTATAGTATAGTATAGTTACCTGGAAAAAAAAGCAACAAAGAGAATATAACTAACTTCTTGATTTTTAATAGCTATTCTGGATGAAGACTGTGGTCTTGAATTGGCATTCCTTGTGGACAGCTCAGAAAATGCCAAGGGCCACCACCAGCAGGAAAAGATATTTACAATGGACATTGTAGATGGCCTGCCAAGCATTCGTTTAGAGACCGGTCGCAAACTAAACTGGAGAGTGTCTCTTCTCCAATATAGTAGCCATGTTATCATTGAGCAAACATTTAAGCAATGGAGGGGCACAGACAACTTTAAAAGCAGCATTACTCCAATAGGCTACATTGGCCATGGCACATATACAACCTATGCCATTACCAACATGACAAAGATCTTTTCTGAGGAATCTAATCCAGACAGCATCAAGATTGCACTGCTCTTAACAGATGGAGTAGCCCACCCAAGGAATCCAGACATCTTCTCAGCCATAGCTGATGCCAAAAACCAGGGTGTAAAATTTTTTACTATTGGCATCACTCATTCTGCCAATGAACCTGCCAACATTGCTCGTCTGCGTTTGCTTGCCAACACGCCTGCCTCCCGCTTTCTTCACAATCTGCAAGACACACATATCACTGAAAAAATCCTCTCTGAGATTGTAAGTACAATCTGTAAAGAAATGTCTTGTAAAGAATATGCCTTCTATCAGTGTTGACAGGATTAAAGGTCAGCGCAGATATATAATAGTTTAATATATATAATAGTTGTATATAAGATAATATATATTAAGATATATAATAGTTGAATATATTTTATTCATTTTAGTTGAACCTATTACTAGCAAATCGGCGGCACGGTGGCTTAGTGGTTAGCACGTGTGAGTGAGTGTGTGCCCAGCGATAAATTGGCGCCCTGTCCTGGGTGTATCTGCCCAGCGCCCGAAACGGTGTCCCCTAGATGGGCATGGGGAACCCCCCCGCGACCCTAATATAGGATAAAGCGGAAGATAATGGATTGATGGATTACTAGCAAATCATGCTTATACATATATATATGGGCGGCATTTCCCGGTTCGAATTCCCACCTGGGTGGAGTTTCCATGTTCTCCCCGTGTTCGCGTGGGTTTCCTCCGGGTTCTCCGGTTTCCTCCCACAGTCCAAAAACACGGATCAAGTCAATTGAATTCTCCAAATTGCCCCATATAGAGTGTGTTTACGTGAGTGTGTGCCCAGTGATGGATTGGCGTCCTGTCCTGGATCTATCTGCCCAGCGCCCGGGATGTTCTCCCCTGGATGGGCATGGGGAACCCCACCGCGACCCTAATAGAGGATAAGCGGGAGATAATGAATGAATGAATATATATATATATATATAATATAATCATTTGTGATGTATTAATGTATGATGTAATAATACTAGTATTATGATCTTCACATAAAGACATAATGATCTTAGAACAACCTATTTAAGACATCATCCTTACCAGAAATGTTGCTTTTTATTAACAACACAATGCAAAACCACACATTTGAAAAGAACTGTTGGTACTGGATTGGGCTGTCCACAGTCCTGAACTGTTCCCAAAAGCGAATGTGGAGTATGTTTTTAACTAATAATAACCCTGTATTTTACCAAAGTGCAAAAAAAAATGTGAGTATGAATCTGAAACATTAAATCAAATATTGGCATCCTTATTGCCAATATGACACACCCCTCACCTAATCCGTAATAAAATTTTAAACTCATTTTAAACGCAAAATTTTAATTAGTCAATGCAACTAAACATAACTCTTTACTACTTTCTATTGGCAATGACTGGCAATGACTGTGTAGAATTTCATCTTTGATCAACAATTATGTCATGATTTTTTTCTGAAGTATCTCAAATTTAAAAGTCTTTTAACAGTTATGCACTGATAAATGTATTCAAGCTTAATGTATGCGGTATCCTGATGCGTAAGACAAAAAAAGGCTGCATTTTACTTTAAATACACCTATTACTATTCTTGACAATATAATAAGAGATAAGATTACACCCTGTGAATGTAAAGGCATGTGAAGACTTGTAATCATTTTGACCTCTTTATATATATACATTTCATCTCTCTTTCTCTTTCTCACACACACTCACACACACACACACACAAACACACACACACACACACACACACACACACGTTTGTGTGATATATGAACCTTATATATGAAGAGATAAAAATGATTACAAGACTTCACTTGCCTTCCCATTCACAGGGTCTAATCGTAGCTCCCATTATTTGTAATTCAGTTTTACTGCAGTTCTAGATAAATATATAACATAAAAGCATTATGCAATTTAATTTTTTTTAAATGTGTGTGTGTGTGTGTGTGTGTGTGTATAAACACAGGCTCATCTAGCAGAAGAAGGGGTAAGTAAAGTTGGTGCATATTAATTTGTGTTTCATTGAATTGTGCATACATTTAATCTCAAACTCCTTTTCCTTAAAGTGCCCTGTGGCGCAGAAATGTGTGTGTGAGAAGGGTGAAAAAGGGCCCAGTGGCCCAGCTGTGAGTATTTTCACTTTTAAACATAAATACATAAAAATATGCCTTGTAATTTTTAGACATAATGCAATGAAAATCATGTAATCAGGTGTCTGGTCATGTTAAACAATTATTTGTCATTGTGATACTGAACAATTGTTGATGCCAATGCAAAAGTTAAAATGTGCATTTTTTTCTTTGTAAAATTAAAATAGCTATTTTTAGTTTATTTTACTTTTTAATTTTATTTTACAATCACTGTTTATTGTCCTTCAAAAGATATTTGTACAAAATCGAAATAAAAGGAATACTGGGGCATAGCTCTATAGATTCTGGCAGAAATAATAGATATCCTAAAGTCCCTACTCATTACCTACGCTTAAAAATAGGAAATTACAATAGAGAGACCCTGCCTTTTGAGCCAATTTTACGGTTTATGGCTCCTTATAGCTTTTTTTATAGCTTTAGAAAGAAAGAATTGTTTTGGTTACGATGTAAGGTTTTTCTATAGTCAGTTTTGGAAGTTTCACTCTCAAAACAGTCAATTCCTATCTATGCACTAGTAGAACTCCCATTAAATGTCTCCCACTATTATTAAACTGCCTTTTGTTGGACCATAAATTACAGCCAGAACATCACCCCCACTTTTTATTTTCTAACCACCGTCTCAAAATGGGGTTGGTAATTACATTGAGCTTCAGGAGGTGGTGAAAGAACATGAGTTCTCCATTCCCGTGAAGTAAGCATAGAGCACTTTAGATCACTGGGTGGTTCATATTTGACTAGCAGAAGTCTGCCAAAAAGCCCCTTATAATTATCCAGGTGCTTTTACTTCATTGAGATTCCACACATTCTAGCTTTGGTAATTGCTCACAATAGTTTAACTGGTACAGACTAGCATGTCAAAAACCACATGTCAGCCAAGATATTTAACCCGCTACTTTAAAATTAATTAGCAAAGTATTTTATGTTTATAATAATAATAATTAAAGAGTTTCTTCACCTATGATGAGTGTGGATGGATAGACAATTGAGATAAACTTTTACTAATTAAACTGGGAAATTCTTGGAAATTCCGGAATAAATTCAGATTTAAGTTTTATTAATACTGTTGATCTTCCAATTTACCCAAGATCATCGTAGACAATATTTGCAAATTCACTCTTATTAAGATGATTTTTCAAAATTTAATTTAGAAAAGTTAACTACTTACAGATTTTACTTAATAAATAAGTCGAATAAAATAAAACAATATAAAAACTATAATTATATAAAGTTTTTAGAGAGCATTTTAAGGTTTGTTCTTCAGTTAAGTTTGTTGTTGTGCTATAGCCCGAGCAAGTTAGTATTACAGTTCGGTGAAATATCAAAAATTTATTTTTTGGCAAAGTATGCCCATTTTTTAACCACTGAATTTGAGTAAAATTGGTTAAATAGGTTACCACCTTCATGCATTTCAAATCCTATTTTAAAAGGAATAATGCATTCATGCAGCAAGCAGTTACAACCATTTTTATAAAACTAAGAACCTAATGTTTAATTGAGCTAAAACAATCTGACACAGGGCAAAATGAAAAGACAATTACACCATCACAGATTTGCCAATAAGTGCTTGATATCATAACAGAGACAAAAACATGTTCTTAAGGTGTAGTTATTATTTTAAATAAAATTGAAGAAAGAATTTGTACTTGTAAGCGGCACGGTGGCTTAGTGGTTAGCACGTTCGCCTCTCAGCGCTAGGGATTCCCGGTTCGAATCCCCATCTGGGTGGAGTTTCCATGTTCTCCCCGTGTCTGCGTGGGTTTTCTCCGGGTTCTCCGGTTTCCTCCCACAGTCCAAAAACATGGATCAAGTTAATTGAATTCTCCAAATTGCCCCGTTTAGAGTGTGTCTGTGTGAGTGAGTGTGTGCCCAGCGATGGATTGGCGCCCTGTCCTGGGTCTATCTGCCCAGCGCCCGAGATGTTCTCCCCTGGATGGGCATGGGGAACCCCACCGCGACCCTAATAGAGGATAAGCGGAAGATAATGAATGAATGAATTTGTACTTGTATACTTTTATTTTAAATAATAGTAAAGCAAAACATTCTGTTTGCCATTATGATAAGTTTATTTGTTTTACTTTATGTCACTGGAGTATTTTGTCATTTTTATGTATTATTTCACTTTGCAGGGGAAAAAAGGTCGCCCAGGCGAGGACGGAGCCCCTGGGCTTAAAGGTCAAAAGGTATTAACCCTTTTAACATATATCAGTAAGCTTTATTAATATTATTAATGTTGCCCCATATTCTTATTACTTCTTATTCTTATTCAATGTAATATTAGGGTGAAGGTGGGTTAAATGGACTTCCTGGCCGTGATGGTGCAGAGGTAAGTACGAAACCCTGCTGGTTTTTAACACACCAGGCAGGCTAATGCAAAAACATTATTATCCAGTAGTAAATTATATAAAAACAATTAATTTGCATCACTTTTAGGGTAAACCTGGCTACAAAGGAGATAAGGTTTGTGCTTTTATATGGCTATAAATTTAATTATGCCAAACAGCATATATAGAATGTTTATCTGTATTTATATGTTTATATATATTCCAAGGGAGACAGAGGTGAATGTGGGACACCAGGAATCAAGGGTGACAGGGTGGGTATATATATATATATATATATATATATATATATATATATATATATATATATATATATAATTTTTATTTTTTTTTCTAAGCAATCCAGTTAAGATAATCTATCAGTGATTAATTCATTAGGGTCCAGAGGGTCCCGTTGGTACAAGAGGAACCAGAGGCCTGCAGGTCAGTAAGAATAAAATAGATTTATGAAATAATATTTTGCATATATTATATAAGAAAAATGTAATTTACTTTTAGTTTTGAGCACAAAATATATCACAACTGTCATCATTTGACGACTTTTAGTATTTCAGTAATATAATAATATGCTTTACTGTTTGTGTTCCACCACAGGGTTTACCAGGCCCTCAGGGTGACATCGGACCGGAGGGCCTACAGGGCACAAAGGTGTGTGTATTCTAATGACCAACAGGTGCCTACAGGATACAAATCTTACTTTAACATGCACACCTGTGCAAGATAACATGAAGCACCCTACAATCATCATTTTACATGTTCGCAGCAGGTTTTCTTTCAAGGGTATGTCTTGAGCAGTCTGCCATTGTGTTTAATTAAATAGTAGGAAGTACCACAAAAATCCTGCAGTAATGCTCAGTAGGGATTTACAGTCTTTCACACAAAAGACCTGCCTATATATTTCACTGTTGCCTTTTAAAAACACTACTGACTGACAGTTCTGCCACTTAATAACATAGTGAAAAATGTTTCTCACAAAACATAAACTCAAATGGTTTTCTTCCATGTAGGAACATGCAGACACAATAAGCTAAATAAAGAGGTAATGTGTGAAAGATATATAATAGGCCTAATAGCTTGAGCAGTCCATCAACTTTGTTTCAAGAGCTATTCATCTTGCTCTGTCTGAGTTGTTTGACAACATTCAACTTTATTAATCAATCTTAAACAAAAATACTAGACTGAGACAAAAAAAAGATATAAAAGATCTTTTTTTTACATTAACATCTCTATAGCATTAGATGTAAACCTGAGTAAATGTGTTGGCCATGTTTGGGCAACACTCCTGTCTACTTAATGATAAATGCAGTTTTAGCTAACCACATTGTAGCCTGCGAGGTAAAATACAGATTCATATAAAATGTGTGATGACAAGCAATACACAGGCAAGGATGTCTTAAATATAGAATATAAAAGTTTTGTTTAACTTTGTACACCTAAACACTTTTTGTGTAATGATTGCTAAATTTTAACAAGCTTTATCTACAATTTTCTGTTTTAAGATGGCTTTGGTTTGTGTTTAAATAAGCATAAAGGTATTATGTCCTACTGTGACGAGCTCTAACTTGTTCAGTTCTCCAAGACCAAATACCTGACAGACGGCATTAAACTGATTTAAAACATTTCCCATGAGTTTGGGAAATGAAATACCTTAAGACATGTATGCTTTCTCTCTAATGGATAACTATAAGGGAATTTAAAACAAATAAATATGTTGAAAGGCTAACCTAAAAACAGATTAAATCTATTTATACTTTTGTACTATAAATATAATTTAAAAAATTTGCATTTGATGTGCAGCAACAAAATATTTCTTAATTTAAATTGTTAACTGTGATTGATCAAGTAAATTTCCACCCAGATGCTGACAATTATTTATATTTTTTATTTTTCTTGCATACATCCAAGTTCAAAAGTATTTTTTGGTAGGTGAACTAGAAACTCAAAATTGCCCCAGGTGTGTGGAGTGTGCTTGCGTGTCTATTGCTCTATCCTGTTGGTAATTGCTGCCCCGTCCACATTGCATTTCCACTTGGCTTGTAGTATGTTAAAGATAAGCTTCAGACTCATTGTGGCCGGATAATAAAAAAAAATAACATTGTATACACATCGTATACACACTTGTTTTCACACTCAATATCCATTTTATAGTTATATTTAACACACAGATGCACTCTGTTGTACAACAATTAAACTGTAGTCCCCCTGTTGCATTACACACTGCAGTAGTTCACTGGTGACTGAATCACAGCAATGCCGTTACAGTAATGTTGTGCAGGTATGAGCAAATAGAGCAAAACTGCTGCTTTATGGGGAATATGTACTATATAATATACGGGGCCATTTAGAGCATCCAATTTACCTCAAATCCATGTTTTCTAAACTGATTCGAACCTGGATCCCCAACGCTAAGAGGAGAACATGCTAACCACTAAGCCACTGTGCCTTTTTTAGTTAAAATATCCTTGTTTCTTGTTTACACTTATACCCATATAGAGATAAAGCATTTTTGAGTGACAGCAAGTTAGTCTTTTTTTTGTTTGTTGCATGACAGGGTGAGCGTGGCCCAACTGGTCCACCTGGACTTCAGGGAGAAATTGGGATTGGTCTTCCAGGACCGAAGGTCTGTATCATCAATAAATATGTTCATTAATTAATAATCAATAATAAACTGCTTTAAATGATGTTTATAACTGTAAAATTCCCTATACTCCTTAAGTTGGATTAACTAAAAAAAGAGGAAGGAAGAAAAAGACTTGCTGGTGAAATAAGGATGTGTATTAAATTTTAATGAGAAAAGGGCAGTCAAAAAGGCATCTGACAAAGATGAAGAGAGAAGAAAAGTGTAAAAGAAGATAAAGCATTGTGCAAAGTGGTGAAGGCTTAGGAAATAGTTTATAACTGGCTGTATAATAGGTGGGACACTAAGTAAGATAATAAGTACTTGCATTGAATGCCAAGATGGACAAGATTAGAAATTAGTTTATTAAAGATGATGACACAGGTTGGATATTTAGGAGGGTGTTCAGAACAGTGCAAAATGAAGAATAAAGATGCTATGTTGAACCCTAAATGGGAATACCTGGAAGAAGAAGCTATCTGGCATAAAGTTATGATCATTTTTACAGGGTGATATTGGATTCCAGGGAAGATCTGGTCCTCCTGGTCCAACTGGAATAGGTGAACCAGGCCCCCCTGTAAGTGCATATGACACAATACATATAACCAAAGGGGGGGGGAAACATTTGTTTCAAATTGTGCTGTTCCATAATGTTGTTTATTTAATGCAAAGTATCATTTAAAATATTGTTAACAAGGGACCTCAAGGTCCACAAGGTGTTCAAGGAGAAAAGGGGCCACAGGGAGAAGGATTTCCTGGACCTAAGGTAAACATTATACATTATAATTTATTTTAATTTATTTTAGAAATTATTATGATGTACAGTATTTTATTATACTTAATAGTATTTATAATTGATTTTACATATCTCTAAACGTTTACTGAGCTATTAAAAAATGTAAATCAACCCAATTTTAATGTAATTTGAAGTCATATCATATGTTAGGATTATGCATATTCACTTATTTTATTAGACTTTCTCTATACTGGAAATGAAAAGCACTTTTAACATTTACCATAAACAGTGATTTTTATTTCTTGAAAATGGATTGATAAAACTCATAATTATATGCACATTAATAGTGTTTTTATATTAATGAAATATTTCCTGTCACACATAAAAATCAATTTAACATGGACGTTTAGTGATCCTTTTAAAGCTGTATTGAATCTAGTCTAAGTAAAAACCCACAGTAAGTAAACACTTAAACTTTTACAACAGATTCAGTTGTTAAGGGCTGTTTGTAAGCTGTAGTTTGAAATTTGAAGTTTAGACCTTTGGTGACTAAGCAGCAAAACATTGTTATGAGATATTAACACATGCAATTTGCTCACCCTGGTAGCTTAAAAAAAAAAAAACTTATGGCATAAAACCATCAACCCAATGAATCATGCTCAATAATAGTAGTGGGAGAATAGGCCTTTTGGGCAAATTGTAAACCTTTTGTTCGGTAGGGTGACCGAGGCCCAGAGGGGCAGAGGGGGCCAAGGGGACAACCAGGCGCTGGAATCAAAGGAGAGAAGGTGGGTTGTAAATATATCAGCTGATGAATAGCACTCAGACAAACACCATGTCATTCAGACAAAAGGTTTAATGAAGTATATAAAAGATGAGTGAATGTCCCATTTATACTGCTGTTGCCATGATAGGAGCCTGGGAAGGGAGCGAACTGTCAGCTGTGATAGGAAAACATCATATTTACTGTGGGAAAAGTTTTAATAGCAAAAAAAAAACCTTCATTTTGATACATTGATACGAATTGGTATATTGTAGAAAACCAGACTAAAGCTGCCTTTAAATGCCTTTATATATATATATATATATATATATATATATATATATATATATATATATATATATTTATTCATTCATTCATTATCTCCCGCTTATCCTCTATTAGGGTCGCGGTGGGGTTCCCCATGCCCATCCAGGGGAGAACGTCTCGGGCGCTGGGCAGATAGACCCAGGACAGGGCGCCAATCCATCGCTGGGCACACACTCACTCACACAGACACACTCTATAGGGGGCAATTTTGAGAATTCAATAAACTTGTTCCATGTTTTTGGGAGGAAACCGGAGAACCCGGAGGAAACCCACGCAGACACGGGGAGAACATGGAAACTCCACCCAGATGGGGATTCGAACCGGGAATCCCTAGCGCTGAGAGGCAAACGTGCTAACCACTAAGCCACCGTGCCTATATATATATATACTATATATATATATAGTACTATCACAATTCTGACACTCTGTATAGTTTACTACAAAAGTCTCACATTGCACTGTGATTAGTGGTGTACATACGATGTCGATATGATACCTGGCATTTCGAGGTCTGAGTAATTGCTATTGTTGCAGGTAACATTTGCATTACATTCTCTTTGCCACACATACATTTTTATTGTGATTCATGTAATGTGATTCATGTGTTAGTGATTTAATTTTTGCAACAGAATTTATATATTTTTGTGTCTTAGTTACACTTGCAAACCGCCAAATCCAGACTTTTCATTCCTTTTCATTTTTCCCTTAGCTTGATCACATGATTCAGTACCAGACTAATGGACCAAAATGCTTACTTCAAAATGGCTTCCAAATTAGTGTGTCTGTCTGAGAATTTTTACCTACTACTATTTAGATATACTGGTAGTTCCCACCTACAGTTTTTGACTGCTCTCTATTAGGCAGTAGGCGATTTTGGATGCAGTATTTTTTGATACAGTTTCTTTTAGTGATTGTATGCTTATCCACTAATTAGTTCACAATTGAAATTATATGTAGTGAGTAGTGATTGAAACAAGTGAACCATTTCAAACACAGCTTCATTTAACAATCCATTACAAATTGTATAGGTGAACCTAACTTATCATCTTTTTTGGGATGTTAAGGGTGAATTAGGTCCATCAGGTCCATCAGGTCCAGTTGGACTTTCTGGGATCGGCATTCAAGGAGAGAAGGTAATATTTTAAAACCCACTACCAAAAGCACACTGCATCATATATGAATTAAGACAATAGTCTTAAAATGCACATTTACATTTATTAACAGGGTGTGGAGGGTCCAAGAGGGCCACCAGGTGGCAGAGGACCACCAGGGGAGGGTCTGCCTGGACCAAAGGTTTGTGTAAAAAATCATGTTATGCATTTTGCACTGGGAAAGACAAAACAACAAAAATGAAGAAGGAATATAAGTAAAAATAATGAACTAATTAAAAAATAGTGTGGTTTGGCTTTAATTAAAAGAAGACTAAACCTTTTAAATCTGAACTCAACTCCATTTGCAACAGAAATGCAAATTAGCTCAATTGTTTCATAATAGTGCCTCTAGAAAAACTTCAGTATTCTTTAAAAATAATAGCAAACATAATTTTCAAATGTAAGCAATAAATCAGATGCATTGTTTCCAATTTTTGGTAATGTTTTTGTATTAGGGTGATCAGGGTCTACCAGGTGAGATTGGCAGCCCAGGTGAAAGAGGAATTGGAGAGCCAGGACCAAAGGTAGCATAATAATGAAAATTATCACTAAACCAAAATTCTATTCTTATGCAAGTGTGAAAAAAAGCCTTTCTTTTATTTTTATTTTACAAGGGTGAGCCTGGTGCTTCGGGATTGGCAGGTTTACCTGGACTTCCTGGAGAAGATGGTGCCCCAGGCCAAAAGGTATTGCTAATATGGCAGCAAATGTTAAATTCATTGTTATACATCCTACACAGAATACCTTTTTAAGGAATTTATGTTCTTAAATTATGTTTTATTAGGGTGAGCCTGGTTCATCAGGTTTGAGGGGACCTGAAGGTGCAGCTGGCATTGGCACACAGGGTGAAAAAGTAATTATTTGACTAAGTCATAAGTGCATTCTATTTTATAATCATAACTATTATTAATATAATTATTTTATGTATCATTTTACAAAAATATAACAAAAAAGATAATGACAGGTGTGCTTTAAGGGTTAAGATTACAGTCCATGGACCAAAAGGTTGATAGTGTAAACTATGATAGCATTACTGACACTTTTTTCTTTGGGATTGGGCTTCAACTGACTAGTAGATTTTTTTAAGGATTATTGTAAGAAAAAAAAATCTTTGCATTTCATTTCCAATGTAGCAGAACAGTCTATCAGTAAATTATAAAGACGATCATTAAAGCTATTGCAATTAACAAAAACATGTTCTCTTACTGAGAAAATATTATTGGGTTTATGCCAAAATTGCTATATATTCAGTGTTAAACAGTGTAAAAAACAAATCACTGGTCTAAATATCATTGAGAACAAATAGAGAATGTTAGTTATGTAATATCATTCGCCTTTGATTTCAATGTTATTTAAATAGTGTTAAATAATGTTATAAACTTGCCACAAACCATCTTAACAGTAATCCAAGGCATCGAGGTTACCAAATGATAGTGTCATTACGGTGTTATCCTAAAGCTAATAATCCTAAACCATACATAATACTTTGCTGTTTTGTAATTTAGCTTTTTTTCAACTTTTGAAAAAAAAATTTATGTGAAACAAGTGATTGTGATTGTATGATTCAACCCATTACTTAAAATGCAAATTAATTATTTTATTACTTTTATAATTCTACATTTACAGTATTTTCCATACTGATAAAAATACAACAGCCTGTACTAATGAATTACCAATCATTAAATATTTTTACTACAAAAATGAAAGAAAAAATAAGCACAATATTGCATTTTACTCCAATCTCAATTGAGACTATATATAATACATTACATATATCCATCCAATATCTTCTGCTTTATCCTCTACTAGTGTCGCGAGTGGGTTCCCCATGCCCATCCAGGGGAGAACGTTTAGGGCGCTGGGCAGCTAGACCCAGGACAGGGCGCCAATCTATCACTGGGCACACACTTACTCATAGAGACACACACACACACACACTCACACACAACACACACACACACACTCATACACACTCTATATGGGGTAATTTTGAGAATACAATTGACCTTGATCCATGTTTTTGGACTGTGGAAGTAAAACGGAGGAACTCGGAGGAAACCCATGCAGACACGGGGAGAACATGGAAATTCCACACAGATTGGGATTCGAACCTGGAATCCCTAGCGCTGAGAGGCAACCGTGCTAACCACTAAGCCACTGTGCCGCCCCACATTAAATATCCATCCATCCATTATCTTCCGCTTTATCCTATATTAGGGTCCCCATGCCCATCCAGGGGAGAATGTTTCGGGCGCTGGGCAGATAGACCCAGGACAGGGCGCCAATCCATCGCTGGGCATAAACTCACTCACACAATCACGCACACAGACACACTCTATATGGGGCAATTTGGAGAACTCAATTGACTTGATCCATGTTTTGGACTGTGGGAGGAAACCGGAGAACCCAGAGGAAACCACATTAAATATATAAGAAAAAAAATTGCTTATGGAATCAATATATTTTAATATAATAAAAAATATGTTTTTTTAAATACAACTTTAATTTTTTTACTGCTCATAATAATTATTATTAATTTTTAGTATTCATAATAATTCCCCTTATTACCAAATAACTAATACAAAATAATTATTTACTAATATATTTCCTTTATATTTTAATGTTTTTATCTTTGTATTTGGCACGGTGGCTTAGTGGTTAGCACGTTCGCCTCTCAGCGCTATGGATTCCCGGTTCGAATCCCCATCTGGGTGGAGTTTCCATGTTCTGCGTGGGTTTCCTCTGGGTTCTCTGGTTTCCTCCCACAGTCCAAAAACATAGATCAAGTCAATTGAATTCTCAAAATTGCCCCATATAGAGTGTGTCTGTGTGAGTGAGTGTGTGCCCAGCGATGGATTGGCACCCTGTCCTGGGGTCTATCTGCCCAGCGCCCGAGACGTTCTCCCCTGGATGGGCATGGGGAACCCCACCACGACCCTAATATAGGATAAAGCGGGAGATAATGAATGAATCTTTGTATTTAAAATGACCCATGTTTCTATTTTCCCCAAAAGGAACAGAAAAAAGGTCTCAGGGATGCAATATTTTTGCTAATTTGCTGACCGAATTAATTGTTGACAAAAGCATTAAAAGTAACATTTTGTGATTTTTACGTTTGGTCTTTTGTAATTAGTATTTAATTGAAAGCAAAAGAAAAAGTACGCTTCATGTGTTTTTATTTGCTAAAATTATACCTATTCATGCTTTGTAAACAACTAATAAAAACAATGAATGTTATTTCAATCATCAATTACAGCATTTTGCAGGTGTCATTACATAAAGGAACTTACATCTGAGTAATACATTCTGATTCATTTTGATATGTAGTGGCAACCAAACCAATGCCCTTTTATATCATTTAATCATATAAATTCTTAAGCTGTGTAACAAGAAATATATTCAGTAAATAATAAACCCTAATCAACAGGGAGACCAGGGCCAGCGTGGTGTGAGAGGCCTACCAGGCCCACCTGGCATTTCTGGCCCATCAGGTTCCAAGGTGAAATCCAACACAATAATGTATAACAGTTGCAATGTTTCTCTCTTACCTTTATATATTTTTAAAACATATTCACATTAAAACACATTACATTCTCAACATAACATCATGATATACATTTATTTGCAGATTTTATATCATTTGTTGGAAGAAAACCTGTGTTGCATATAAGCTTGTTTTTGCAGGGTGAACCTGGAGCACCAGGACGACTGGGCATGCCAGGACTTCCTGGGCGTGCTATTGCAGGACCAAAGGTAACGCATATCCAATGCTACAACCATGTCTTTTACCACAGGCTCTGGCAAGTCATCATACCATAATCCCTTTGTAAAAATAAAGTTTCCACTGTCTGATATTACACAAAAACCTTCAACAAAAATGCTATGGTATGACTCATTTCTCTGTCTGTTTAGGGTGATGCAGGACCTCCTGGTCCTGCTGGGCCAATTGGAGAAACAGGTTACGGGCTACCAGGTCCAAAGGTAAAATACGCATTCCTATAATTTTTTCTTGCTTTCTTTTTAGCTACAGTAACATTCTAGTAAGTCTTTACATTTCCCATATCTCTTTCTACATAAATACTAACGTGTAATTAAGATCTTGCCAACTAAAGTGATAAAGTGATTTATTTTGCCTACTGTGCATACACACAGAGGAATTTTTCCGCCATATTTAACCCATCTTTGCAGCCATATTTAACCCATCTTTGCCACCCGAGAAGCAATTAGGGTCAGGTGCCTTGCCCAAAGGCACTTCAGCCATGGTAATTGGTGGGACTGGGAATCGAACCGGGGATCTTCAGATCTTCACCACAAGGCTGGTTCCTTAACCACAAGCCCATGACTGCCCCAACTAGCTTAAAGGGCGACGTAGGAAGTATTTAACTACATGGTTTTGTGACTCTTGAAGCTTAACTTGGGGTGGAAAACTATATAATAGAAAAAACATTTTCAACCAAAACAAGGAATCAAACTCTTCTATAAGAAGGTTTACTCTAAGTTTGTCCCTAAATCACCTGCTTGAAATATCCCCTATGACTATGTATTTGACCTCTTCATTTGCCAGCACAGCTGACTTAACATAATTAAGAATTCATAGCTAAAGAAGAAATGGAATAATAAATGTAATACTGTAAAGTAATGGTTAAATAAACACAAAACTGAAAAGGAAAGTGTCAATGTGAACGAAGATGAACATTTTGTGCAATCATTACCTACATCATTACTTTATTATATATTACATACATATTTATTTTAAGAGATTTTTTATCTAGGAAACATATAGGCAGATGTTTTGAAATATTCTTAGAAAGCATATGAAATGTCATAAATTGGTTATGTTTCAGGTTTCTAATGGTTATCTTTTTTACATGTTCTGTTAGGGTGATCGTGGCAATCCAGGTCCTTCAGGGCCATTTGGGCCAAAGGGTGAAGGATTTCCTGGACCAGCGGTGTGTAAATTAGTACAATATTACAATTCAGATCCATTACCTTATGCATTAAATACAGCGTTAATTAATACATTAGTTAATCTGAAAACACTTTGTATTTGTAAGTTTTTTAAAAAGGAAAACTAATTATTGTATTAATAAAAAAATTGTGTACTAGCAGCTTGTGTTTGTGAAAATTATTATTATTATTTTATTATTTTTTTTAATTATTATTATTATTATTACTTATTTATACCTGCAGGGTCCTCCGGGTCTTCCAGGTCTAACTGGAGAGCCTGGTCCAGAAGGCATTGGCTTTCCTGGACCAAAGGTATATCCACAGACAGCACAGTGTGCTTACTTCATACTGGTTTATTTACGTGTAGCAATACAAAATATGATTGCATTTTTCTTTGAAATGGTGGTTTCATTGCGTTGTTTTTGGTACAGGGTGATGTAGGTTTTCGTGGTTTGCCAGGTTTACCAGGCCCACCAGGTGAAGGAATTCAAGGTCCCCCGGTGAGCCAAACTAAGCTATATTTTGTAAAAGATTAAAAGATATATTGTAAAACACAACAATGTGAGAATTTTTCAGTAATGTGATCTGGTTGTTCCCTCAACAATCTTAAGGGAATAATTATTTCCTGTATCAACTTGCATAACTACATTAGCATGACATTTAGGATTAAGGTCTTTGAAAGAGATTTGTGTTATGCTTTCTTTAAAAATTAGTTAGTTAAAGCTAAGTTAAATGGTGAGAAAGGGAATGTCAGCTGCCATGTCCAGATAATTACACAAACTGAAATCTGTAAACTTTAAACTGTACTTCTGGCTCCCTGTTGTTTAGGGTAATACAGGAAGGCCAGGCCTCCCAGGGCCAGCTGGGCCCTCAGGAGAGGGAGTTCAAGGTCCCAAAGTAAGATGATCTACAAACAAACAAAATCAGACAATATAATAATAATTTGTGTTTAATAGCATAGCTTTAATTTTTATTGGTGTATGTATATCAGTGCCATGCTAATTTCCTTTGTAAATAATCAAGGGAGACCAGGGGCCTCCAGGGGTCAATGGACCAAGGGGACCACCAGGAGAAGGACATTCTGGATCTAAGGTAAAATGTTTGGTTTGCTGTTGACTATATTGCAAATTGACTGTTTTATATTTTTTAAGTTATCCATCAAAATACTTTATGCTGCTGAAAATCTATAATGTGTCAGTTTGCCTTATTGTTGTACTGTCATCAATGTCTTTTACAGGGGGACAGAGGGTTGCAGGGGGAAAGAGGAATAAAAGGTGTTAAGGGTGATTTGGGTGATGCAGGAAGTCCAGGACAACCCGTGAGTGAAATTAAATACTTAAATATTAATGCTACACTGTTTATGAATTTTTTTTTTTTTACTTTTAGCTTTAGTACTAGTTTTTATTGTGATATATATTGGTTATTGTTAAATGCCCTGTGCACACACACACACACACACACACATATATATATATATATATATATATATATATATATATATATATATATATATATATATATATATATATATATATATATAAATTATCATCAACAAATTTACACATGCACAAACACACTCTGTTTCACTATTTCCTTAGCCAAAAAAATAATAATAATAATTACAATAAGAACTCAAATCCAATTACATAAATTTCACAACATTGAGTCTGAGCTCAAAGTTCTAGTGGCCTTTTCTGATACACTTTTGTGGTGACTTAAGGGGTTTTTCTGTAGGGGAAGCCATATGTCCTTCTTTCTATTCTCTTATTCTTTATATTCTTTCCTTTTTATATAAAAAAAAATCAATATACATGGCAGCATCAATGTTTCATTTAATCATTTTCACTACATACTGCAAGTTTCTTAAAGTTTACTTTAACATTTTAGTAACTCTCTGGAATGATATCCTTAAGTGTCAACTAATTTCGCAGAGACAGCATGGTCTAGACAAGGGGTTGGTGGTACCATTTATTGATAATGCTTCTAATAGAGCTCACGGTGATATTTAAATTTCAAAGAAAACTTTTATTATTCCTAATTTTTCACTGCAGTTCCACAACAATTTTCCACAAATTATTATTAGAGCATTTAGCAGATATTTTTTTTAATATACTGTATTTAATATGCCAGAAAGTAGACACTACATTACCTAACGTATTATGTTTGTATTCCTTTACTTATTATAGGGAAAACCTGGAATAAAAGGAGAGATGGGTCTCACTGTAAGTTTTTTATTTACCAACATATGTTGATACATTTGTAGCAACATTTGTAACCTCTACTCTGTTTTTAGAGAGAAGACATCATTAAACTAATCAAAGAAATTTGTGGTAAGTTTTTTGCTTTACAAGAATATGAAAGTGTACCTATTTCATAGAGAAGGTATGCAAAAGCAGCTCAATTGCAAAATGATTGTGTATGTGTGCTTCTTTAGGATGTGGCATCAGGTGTAAAGAAAGGCCTATGGAGCTGGTGTTTGTAATTGATAGCTCTGAGAGTGTTGGCCCTGAAAACTTTGAAATCATTAAGGATTTTGTCACTGCGTTGGTGGATCGTGTAACTGTGGGTCGCAATGCCACACGTATCGGCCTTGTCCTCTACAGTTTGGATGTGCACCTGGAGTTCAACTTGGTACGCTACATGACCAAGCAGGATGTCAAGCAAGCAATAAGGCAGATGCCTTACATGGGAGAGGGCACCTACACTGGCACTGCAATTCGTAAGGCTACACAAGAAGCTTTTTACAGTGCCCGAAATGGTGTCAGCAAAGTTGCCATTGTCATCACAGATGGCCAGACAGATAAGAGAGAGTCTGTAAAGCTGGATATGGCAGTGCGTGAGGCCCATGCTGCTAACATTGAGATGTATGCTATTGGGATTGTTAACACATCAGACCCTACACAAACAGAGTTCCTCAGAGAGCTTAACCTCATTGCATCAGACCCAGACAGCGAACACATGTACCTCATTGATGACTTTAACACCCTGCCAGGTAAGTCTTCTAGGCAGTTCCATTCACTGTGCACGTTATTAGAAATAACCAATACACCTATTCATTCATGTAATTATTTAATTTGAAAATTGGGTGGAAGCAGTGAAATACATAAATCATGCTCGCACAAGAAATGCTCTTATTAACCATCAGAAAAAGAATGAGATTTTAGCTATATTATCTTGTTGTGCTTTGTAGGTGCCAGCCTGACTGGTTTGGGTATTTCTCGCTGACTTTTCAAGATTTTTATAAAAAATTGATATTAGAATGTTGCAAATAGCAAGATGTGACAGTTCTGTTCACAGAAATGCCCTGTTGTTGAGAGGAGTGGATATGGAATAATCAAATTAGATCAAAACGCTACAGTGACTGAGAGAACCACCCTAAACAACTGTAGTAATCAGTTCTTAATGCACAACACAGCTGAATTTGAGAATATTATTAGGTTAGTTAGAGGCCTTAGCCACTATAAGTAAAGTCTTCAATTAATCAATTCTAATTTTCCATTTTAATAAACCTATTTGAACTAAACACACAAATATAGTATTTCATTGTGTGTATCACAAAAACTCGTACATGTTCCATTACAACTATGTTTTTTTTTTTTTTTTTGGTCAGTAGTCAGTCAGCATTAGTGGATTCAAGTTGTCTTGGCAATAACTTAATAATAATTTTGACAAGCTTGCAATGCTCATCACTTATCTAAGCTTAACATGGCGTTTTGTCACTTATAAGCTTGATGAAGCATGTCAACTAATTTGAAGTAGTTAAGTATTTGGTAGCTGCCAACACATTTTTCAGCAACATCCTTAAATGATTTCCAAGTGTATTTTTTAGGTGCTCCTAAGATGATTTCACACCAAATTTTGTTATCAGCTTAAATAACACACAAAGTGCTGAAGAAGCTATATGTTGACCTGTGTTATCAGATCGTGTGAGTAACCATAGTGTCTATGCTTTACAGCGTTGGAGTCTAAGCTTGTAAGCCAATTTTGTGAGGATGAAAATGGTGCCCTCATCTATAACCGCATAACAAATGGAATAAATGGGCACAATGGATACAGGCATAATGGATTTGATAACCATGCAGAGGTTTTATATGGCAATAACGGCTATGGCACATTACATCAAGAAGAGCTGGAAAGAAGGAAATTTCATTCTCAGAGTCATACATTCCCTGTACTAGTTAACCCCACTTCTCACATCGATCAGGTCTGTAATCTTCTGGAAACTTATAATAACAAATAATTTAAATATACTATTCATTATGTTTTTTTTTTTTTTTACAATTATATATCATGTTGTTCCACATTACATATTCTAAACCTTTAACCTAACTTTGCTTGGATGAAGGTTGTAGCAAAGGAAGATGAATACAATAAAGAGGACACCAAAATTAAAGATCATATAAAAATTCAGGCTCAAGATGGAAAAAACACACCTGTGCCACCTGTATATTCTGTACATGACATTAGCAAAACAGTGCACGGTAGTGTCTCTACATCATCAGTGTCTTCATCATTATCATCAACATCATCAGGATCATCATCGGGATCAGTGATTTCTACCTATGCAAAACTAAATCCACAGGGCCTTCCTCTTACAAGCTCAGGTAAAAAAGGAAAGACATCATGCAATCATGCACAATTAGTATGTAATTTATGTAAAAGTCGAAATACTGATATGAAAATTTGACTTCAGCCTTTAACTAGTGCTGAAGTCTTTGACATATTTGACATAAATCTGGAACAAATAACAAAGATATAAATGACCTCACACTCAACGCTGTTCAAAATTATTTATGTCCCTCATACAATGTTTGGGTCAATTAAACATTGAGACACACAGACAAATACAAAAACATGTACATACAGTACACACCTGCTTATTTACTATTTAGGCACCCAAAAGCTGCCTAATCCTGCTTTCCCACCATTTTGACCTCTAAGTCAAAACCTCTAAGTGTGAGAACCTGCTCACTGTTAATTTAAAATATTCAAAATATTTACAAATTTTTTGCACTGTACCTAAACTCTCTGCAATACTGCTACAACATCAGAGTAACTATTTAATCTTTGTTTGGATGGCAAGAGAGCAAAAGGGTAATAGTGAAAGGTGAGAGTAGATCTGTGTGAGTTCTTTGGAGATGTTTGCTCTGCTAGGACAGTATGACCTGGTGCTATTCTTCAGGCTTGGAAGTCTGATAATCTAAATTTGATTTGATAAGCTTAGAAAAAATATTTAAAACTAGCTCATAAAAATTCCAACCACTTTTTTTTAAACATAATATTATTTGAATGTTGATTTTTTTATTTGAACATAATACTAAATAATCTTATGTGTGCAGGCTCTCTGGATCCTCGCTGCTATTTAAATTTAACCCAGGGAACCTGTAGGGACTACATTATACGATGGTACTATGACAAACAGGCTAATGCATGTGCCCAGTTCTGGTATGGAGGATGTGATGGCAATGAGAACCGCTTTGAGACCGAAGATGAATGCAAGAATACATGTGTTCTTAAGAGCATAGGTAAATAATACAGGCTGCCACCACTTGCTAATTAAATAATCATGAAATGTATAGTATATCTTGTACTGTTGTTATGAATTGTATTTTCTAACCTTTCATAACTCTTCATTTTTCAGCGGGCTGAGCTGAAAAACAATGCAGATACTTTTCACTTTTCACAAGAGTGAAAGAAAAAAACTGAAGTAGTGCATCCAACTACTCGCAATTTCAACATTTTGAGCTTAATTATACTATCATCAAGTTTAAAACATTTTTCATGAAAAGAAAACACAAGATACAAACACTAAAATGAGAGACTACTGTGATTGCTCTGTGCTTTAACAGTGTTTATGAAGAAGCTCAGTCTGTTCTTTTTTGCACAAATCTCATTTCTTGTTATATACCTCATAAAGCACATCCTGTTACTCAGCGATTAATTATTCTGCACTGTAAACATGTAAGTCTACACATCAATAAGCCCATGTTTTAATAGTTTACTCATACATTGCATTTTATAAATATGTGTTATTATATACATACATTTTAAATAGTTTTAAACAAAAAAAAGCCCTGTTTACTGGTGTTATATTTATAAATGAACACTAGTCAGGGTTAAATATATTTGAATACAAATCAAATTTGATTCAGTCTGATTTTCTGTTCTTTTTGCATTCTATCATTTTTTTTACTTTTAAAACAAATGATAAAGGTCATTTAAGAAAATTAATGATCTAACAAAAGTTGAAGTTTTTTTTTCAAGAATTTACATATTTGTAAAAACTTAACTGTGACTGAATATAAAAAAATGATATAAGCACAATGTGTGGTGCTTTTGTGCTTTTTTAAATAAACTTAAATTTGATTAAATTGGCAGTGACTTATGGATTACTTGCATGGTATAATGTCTACCAGTCAAAGGTTTGGACACACCTCCTTTTCGCTTCATTTATTGTCCATGTTATCGGTTTCACCTATTGTAAAGATGGACTTTGTAGTTCTAAAATTAGATTTTAGTCCATGTGCATCACAGAGCAGTTTTTATTTGTTTGGTGCATTATTCTCATTCCAGCAGTGTCACTGAGGTGTTTAAATTAAACTACTGCTGCATTATTAATTAAATAATGGGCTTAGTGGTTAGCACGTTCGCCTCTCAGCGCTAGGGATTCCAGGTTCGAATCCAAATCTGGGTGGAGTTTCCATGTTCACCCCGTGTCCGCGTGGGTTTCCTCCCACAGTCCAAAAAACAATTAAAAAAAAGTCAATTGAGTTCTCCAAATTGCCCCATATAGAGTGTGTCTGTGTGAGTGAGTGTGTGCCCAGCGATAGATTGACGTCCTGTCCTGTGTGTATCTGCCCAGCGCCCGAGGGACATAGGGACATGGGGGACATGGGAACCCCCGTGAACCCAATGATAGAGGACACAATAAGGTAAACTGGATCTTGAAGCATTGAGTGTGATGCAGCCATGAACACACACTGTGAACATAAGTTTGTTTGATTTAGCTAAAATGAACCATTAATACACACACACACACAAGTGTTTGTAAATGTTAATTTTTACTTTTTGGTTCCGTTACCTCCCCGTGTCTGCGTGGGTTTCCTCCGGGTTCTCCGGTTTCCTCCCACAGTCCAAAAACATGGATCAAGTTAATTGAATTCTCAAAATTGCCCCGTTTAGAGAGAGTGTGTCTGTGTGAGTGAGTGTGTGCCCAGCGATGGATTGGCGCCCTGTCCTGGGTCTATCTGCCCAGCGCCCGAGACGTTCTCCCCTGGATGGGCATGGGGAACCCCACCGCGACCCTAATAGAGGATAAGCGGGAGATAATGAATGAATGAATGAATGAATGGTTCCGTTACCTCTGCATAAGCCAAACGCCGATTGAGTCCCCGTCCTGCTTGCCGTACACTGTTACCACGGTGACGCTAAAACGCTTAGTTGCAAATCCGCTTCTGTTCCACTAGCTAGCTAAATTAGAAATTCTGCAAGTTCTTCTGCTACAGAGACTATCATGTCGGGAGTGTTAGATGCACTTTGGGAGGACAGAGACGTGAGATTTGACATTACACCACAGTAAGTTACTGTGGTATTCATATCTGACGTTTGTTGTCCTTTAGCCGGTTAGCCAATGCTAACCCTTTGTAAACAACGCTAGCAGGTTGTCAAGTACAGTTTACGTTTTTTCACCATTAAACGAGGTCTATTCAAATCAGCATCCACAGAAAGAAATGTTTGCTACAAGTAACCTTGATATACGAATTTAAATTTTAACGATCTACAATATAAAGATGATTTTATGGGCATTTTTCCATGGTTTCTTATGTAATCAATGAATTATTTGTTGTGATCCTATATTTCTAATGATAAAGGAAATCCCCAAAACCTAACCAAAGTAAATTACCTATATTCTGTGTATTCTTGTCCGTGTGCTATTAGTCATTCACTCATTTAATTTAATTCTAAGTTGTCTTTCCTAATCAGGCGGTCTTGAAACCCATCTTAACACTCAACCACCAGAAAAATAATGTGTTTAAAAGTTTGTGAACTCTTTATACTTTTTTTTTATAAGTCTACATAATTCTGACCTAAAACTACTAGAATTTTAAAACAATTTAAACAAAAAAAATACATTTGATCATTGCTGAAAATTGTCTAATATTACATATCTGCGAATTGCTATGTAAAGTAGGTGAACCTTTAGGATTAGAAGAAAAGTTGTATGTAAAATTAGAATAAGATTTTTTTCAATCAATGGAATAACAATCTGAGGTTACTGTGTACACTGTTACTCAAAGAACAGGGTCTATTTAAGCCTGATCTTGAAAACACATTTGTGTGAAGTGCATCATGGCACAATCAAAAGATTTCTGAGGACTTCCAAAAAAGAGGTTTTAATGATAATCATACTGGATAGGGTTACAAAACCCCAAAGGGTTTGGAGTCCACCAATACACTATCAGACAAGCTATGTATGAATGTAGGCAATGTCCCAACATATTTCTTCCTAATTTGCTGGAAAAGTTTACAATTTATTGTTCTGTCATTTATGGTAAGCCACATCTGTTTCAATTTCAGACAGATGAAAACCAGGCCAGGTGAAGTGCTTATTGACTGCCTGGATTCTATCGAAGACACAAAAGGAAACAATGGGGACAGAGGTGCTCATCTAATCTAATTGTCTGTGGTTGAGATAGAAGCAAAGATGGTGTATCACTCTGTTTTGTCTTTATTACTATTTACAATCACATATATCCAACTATTAATTAGATAGGAAATTAAATCAACTAATTAGTCAACTAATAAGTTAAGTTCTTTTTTATGTTTTATTACTGTGTGATGTGGGCAATTAGTACAAGTTGGAATTATAATAATGTACAATTATTTTTTTCATATGTTTAAACTTGCTTTATATTTATTACTAAAGGAAGACTCCTGGTGACTAATTTACGAATAATATGGCATTCTGTCGCCCTACCAAGAGTTAATTTATGTAAGTATAACATCCTTGATATTGATTTCACAGAATCTGAAATTAAAAAAATAAAATTGAATAAAGTTTATACAAGATGATGAATGAAATTAGAATATTGTGACAGTGGGATCTTAATGGTTAATGTGTTGAATATAGTTTCTAGACTGTTAAAGTTCAAGTCTCAGTACTGGCAACATACATATGCTGGGCATTTGCGCAATGAATACACCCTGAATGTATTTTATAATATTAATAATATTATAATATTAATGTAGTGCTCTGAATTAAAGACATTTAACTTCTATAAATGTAATATAGACAGACTAATGCAAAAAGTTGGACACCACTGCTCACATAGGAGGAATATTAAGTGTATCATAAGTGGTTATTTTGTATAGACTTAAATTTGTGTTTTTGGTGTTTTAGCCAATATGTTAAATTTAAACAGCAAGTTTTTATTCATACGTGGAAATGTTTCTCACGTTAAGGTTAACTCGTTTTTTCTTTTAAAAAAGAAATAAAACATGAGATTTGACTAACTCTGGAAATGTCTTATGTTTTTACAGCAGTAGGATACAATTCTGTTATTAATATCACAACAAGAACAGCAAATTCTGTGAGAAAACTCCCACCATGTTCTTATGAGTTATAATATCTGCTTTATATTGCACTATATTTTACACAACATAAGCTTTATCATTTTGTCTGCAGAAACTGAGAGGGCAGACTGAGGCACTGTACCTTCTGACTAAATCTAATAACACAAGATTTGAGTTTATCTTCACCAATGTCATTCCCGGAAGTCCCAGGCTCTTTACATCAGTCATTGCTGTGCACAGGTATTATACAAGGCTTATCATTACAATCTGAAATATCTACACTTTTTATGGATTTATATGAGTGAAGTATTGCTTAAAGGGGGCTGATCATGATTTAAAATTAAATTATTATACAGTATATGGTATATGTTATGATTTAACCTTTTATTTATAAAGATTTGCAAAAAAACAATAAAATATATTTACCAATCACTTTATTAGGTACAGTTTTTTGTTTCCACACTAAATGTTTTGTCTATTTGACCATTCCTGTTTATAAATGAACTATGTATTTGTATAATTAAAGACACAAAAGGTTCCAATCATCAGGAAACAGAGTACAGGGGACAAAGAATGAAAAGAGCAGATGAACTGCAGTTTATACTATAAAATTACAAAGTGCATCTGTATACTAAGTGCAATTGATGCAAATGAAAAATGATTAAACAATGTGGAATACAGAAAATAAATTACATAATATAAATTAAACATGTTATACAAGATGGGATGTACACTATACTGTATATTATATATTTTGTTTTCTTATAGAGCTTATGAGACCTCAAAAATGTACAGAGATCTCAAATTAAGAGCAGCTTTAATTCACAATAAACAGCTGAGGTTGTTGCCACGGGAACAAGTTTATGACAAAATCAACGGTGTCTGGAATTTATCTAGTGATCAGGTACAAAATAGTTTTGTACAATTGACACACATTGTCCAGCACATTGTCTGAAATTGATTTTTTTTTTGTTTTGCCTTAATGAAATTTCATGTTTGTGTTGCAGGGTAACCTTGGCACTTTCTTTATCACTAATGTGAGAATAGTGTGGCATGCCAATATGAATGAAAGCTTCAATGTCAGCATTCCATATCTACAGATAGTGAGTTGACAACATTGAAAATAGTATTTCATAGTTAGTCGTGTTCAGCTTTTTAAGGATATAATTAAATTGTACATGTTCATAAAAGCAGAAGTGAAAAAGTAAAAATGAAATGTGCCATTAAATAACATATATATATATATATATATATATATATATATATATATATATATATATATATACTAATTGAATATAAGTTATATGTCCTGCATTTGCAAAAAATATATACAGTCAAGCCTGAAATTATTCATACCCCTGGCATATTTTGACTTAAATTTACTCTTATTCAACCAGCAATTTTATTTTTAACCGGAAACCACACGGGCATCTCCTAGCAGATAATACGATGATGTACAAGAGGCAAATGTGTATAAAAGCTGAGAAATAATTTTTCCACAATGATGCCTCTTGTACATCATACTATTTTCATTGTACTAGCTTGACTGTATATACTGTGTGTGTGTGTTTTACAAATGATAAAACCATCAAAGCCACTTTTATATCTGAAACCCACATCATACTTTAAATTTCTAGACATCTAGTTCAGCAAAACTTTTTTACTTTACTAAGTAAAATAAAGTAAACAATTAAATACAGCTTGTTTTCCCTAAAAATGCATCGGTTCATTTAGGTATTTCTGTTATTCTTCTAGTTTATTGCAGACTAATTCGGTCTTAAAATATGTGGTACTTCTGGGCATATATTTATAGTTTATCATTATTTTAATATGGTACTTATGAAACATATTGTGGATACTAGCAGCACTTAAAACTGCCAAAAAACTTTAAATATGTATTTGATTGCAAAGCATAAATTTTCTTTAACTTAAGTGTGTGACACGCCATGACTATTTCAACTCATCACGAAAACTTATCACTAATTTTCTTTTGTCTTCTAATCTGTTCACATTTTACATATTTCTGGTAAATGCCTCATAGTTTTGGGTCACGAATATATTATTTAGTATGAAACATTTACATAAGGAAAAGAAACCATATCTAATTATGTCTCTCTCCTTATTTCTTAAAGCGTTCGATACGGATTAGAGATTCAAAGTTTGGACTTGCACTTGTGATCGAGAGCTCTCAGCAGGTGTGTTTACAGTATATAAAATATACAAAAATGTTAAGTTATTTTTGCAAGAAAGCTTAATGCAGCTACCTTTATGCTATGGGACAACTTTTACAGACAGGTGGATATGTCCTGGGATTCAAGATTGATCCATTGGACAAGTTGCAGGATGCAGTGAAGGAAATAAATTCTCTTCATAAAGTGTTCTCTGCAAACCCTATTTTTGGGGTGGAATATGAGATGGAAGAAAAAGTAAATCAAAAGTATTTTGTATAAACCAAATTTTAGAATCTGGGTGTTTTAAAGTATTAACGGTATACGGTTCTGATGTTAATATAGCCTCAGCCACTAGAGGAGCTAACAGTCGAGCAGCCAGCTGATGATGTGGAGATTGAGCCAGATGAACAGACTGATGCTTTCACAGTAAGCACATTCCATGAAAACATTATGTTTTCAGCAAGTAGCTTTTGCACTCTTTAAAATGGCTTAACACACTAGATATATAAAGCTATTTTCAGAGGGTGCAGTAGCTCCTTGCTGAGTCATATAAGTATGTCACAGAGGCTCACCAGCGCTGGTACACAGTTGCCTGTTTCCAAAAGTATACGCTAGCAAATATTACTATTTTTATACTTTGTGTTAATGTTTATCAACCTCTTGTATCACAGGCCTACTTTGCTGATGGAAACAAGGTATGTTTATTACAGCTGCATTTTAATATTGATATTGTCTTTAAAATATCTCCTTTTTCAATTCTTTATAAATACTACTTTCCTTTTAAAGCAACAAGATCGAGAGCCAGTATTCTCTGAAGAACTTGGCTTAGCTGTGGAGAAGTTAAAAGATGGCTTTACACTGCAAGGACTGTGGGAGGTCATGGGCTGAAATTATGTGATTAGTTGTAATAAATAAAGCTTGTTTAGTCAAGAAAGTATTTTAGATAATGGAAAAGTTTGAGGTTACACTTATGGTTCACAACTGACACTTTACTTTTCAAATGCTGAAAATAGTTTCATATATAAATAATATATTGGTTATTTTATACCATATGAATATAAAATGTAGAATAATTTACAGCTTATATTGTGAATAATAAAGCATGTATCTGTCTGCATTTGTTTGTAGTTTTCGTTTGAAAGTTTTTTTTTATTAGAGTAATAGCTGAATTCATACCTTCATAAATGAAACCTGATATGATTGTGTATTTCATACTTAAACCCAAAATGGTTTCCCATACTCATAAGTGTACATTTAACTACATTTATTGCATGTAAATCATATTTCATGGTGGGTGTCATTTTAAACAATGCACATCATCAAGACTATTTTCAGATGTGTCAGTAAAGGAATGTCACATTCCCACAACTGCAACATAGATCAGATGCAACAGCTGCTCTTTGGTGGCTTGTTAAGCTTGGTGAGTTTAGCGCCTAGGGAAATGGTTTAAATAGAAAATTTGACGCATTCGAAAGGTTAAGGGATGAATCAGTATTAAAAAAAACCTGGGTGACCTATTGAGTTTTTCTGTAAGCTCCTAATTCATACAAATGGTTAATTCATTGCTTCTTGGAGTAAATGTTTTTATAAATCAAAAAGTATTTGGTTGTAGTTGGGATACAGGTAGATCTAGGTGGACAATCTCACCATTACATTAGATTATTAAGTAACCACTAAAAATCCTGTTTCTACAATGTGAAGATATGTGGACACACATTTTTTTATTGATGGATTTGTTTATAAGTTAATAAATACTTGCCTAAAGTGATGTTACTAAGTCTGGATAAACATACTTTGAAACTGTAAATAAAAATCAATGAAAGCCATGTTTGTTATAGAATTTTAAATAGTAAATATCAGACTAGCATTTGAAGTCTTAATCATGATAATAATTTAATATGGTGATGCATGGTTGTATTTTACTTTTTTTATTACCTGATACTTCTATTTTAGATCACGAAAATATTTTATTTGACCATGCTTACAAATCTCCCTCCCACCTCAGGGTTA
This sequence comes from Corydoras maculifer, assembly GCA_019802435.1. Classification (NCBI taxonomy): domain Eukaryota; kingdom Metazoa; phylum Chordata; class Actinopteri; order Siluriformes; family Callichthyidae; genus Corydoras; species Corydoras maculifer. The sequence continues at coordinate 440,336 of JAFMOD010001006.1, read as the reverse complement.
CACAATTTTCTAAATTAATGCTAAATTAAAATGAAACATGCATATAACCACATAAAATGTTTACTGTTGAATTGTGTACACAGCTGCCTAATCCATTAGGGGATTGAATTATACATAATACAACAAAAAATCTTGAACTATATTTGGTCTGTGTCACAACAAAAAATTAGTCGCCTAGTCATTGTTGACCTCGTGATCCACTCAAAGTCCACAGTTGCCTCTTTCCATCTTTAACTGCTGCCTAATGTGACCGTTTTGTAATCTGGTCAAGCTAAATTCTTTCTGCCTGTGATGGCGGGGTTAAATATAGAACAGCAGGTTTAAACTGTAGGGACATCTGTCTTTGCTCTTTGATAACTCGTCACATCAACAAGAGACAGAGAAGAGGGACACAGTCCCATTGTCCAAGATGGAAATGACGAATATGGCCGATGAACCGAAGCTCTTTCAGAGCACTCTGCTTCAAGACGGCCTAAATGAACTCTTAAAAGAGAACAAGTTTATTGATTGCATTCTGAAAATTGGTGACAGGAGTCTGCCTTGTCACAAGCTCATCATGGCAGCATGTAGCCCTTACTTCAGAGATATTTACTTTACAGAAGATGGCAGTCAGAAAAACAACGAAAACAATGAGGTTATACTGGAAAATGTGGATCCAAACATCATGGACATGATTGTGAGCTATCTCTACTCTGCAGAAATAGACATTACAGATGACAATGTGCAAGACATCCTTGCTGTAGCCAGTCGTTTACAAATACCATCTGTGTTTACTGTGTGTGTGAACTACCTGCAGAAAAAACTCTCTCAAGGAAACTGCCTAGCAATCTTCAGGCTGGGGTTAGTGTTGAATTGTCCCAGGATGGCTATGGTGGCAAGAGACTACATAGCTGAACGATTTGAGACCCTATCCATGGATCGAGATTTTCTGGAGTTTAACCCTCCTGAGTTATTTGCCATCATTGGATGTGATGCTCTCAATGTGGAGAAAGAGGAAGTGGTATTTGAGCTACTAATGAAATGGATCAGAAAGGACAAAGAAAACCGGGTAAAACATTTAGGGGATGCCTTTGAACACATTCGCTTCAGACTGCTTCCAGAGAAGTATTTGAAAGAAAAAGTAGAAAAGGATGATATAATTAAAGCTGATCCTGAGCTTGTAAAGAAACTTAAGATTATCAAAGATGCATTTGCAGGCAAGCTTCCAGAACAAAAAGAAAAAGAGGATGGAGAGAATGCACTACCTGGTTATCTGAATGACAGTCGAAGGCTTGGCATGTATACCACTGATCTTATTTTAATGATTAATGACACAGCGGCTGTGGCTTATGACCCTATCGAAAACGAATGCTCACTAGCAGCAATGTCTGAGCAAATACCTCGAAATCACATCAGCATTGCTACAAAGAGAAATCAACTTTATGTTGTCGGAGGACTCTTTGTGGATGAAGACAATAAAGAAGCTCCATTACAATGTTACTGTTATCAGGTATGATCACACAATATTCTTTTCAGATCATTTTTTTTATTCATAAATATGATTAATTTTAGAACCCAACAGGCATATCTTTTCTTTTTCATGTTTGAAAAATGCACATTGGACACTGTGTTAATGAAGTGTCCTAGTCAGTTACGTTTTACTTATACCCATAACTTTAAAAAAAGACATGACAAAGTAATTTATAATAAGATATGTTATTTCGAGCCAAATACTGCTAAATAAAGTTATTTGCCTGGTGCACAAAACAAAGGAAGTGGATGAAAGATTAATTTAATATTAACGGATGAAGCTTATTAGTTAATTATGTAAAACAAGTCCATTGCAATCTTTAAGAGTGTATATTACCAGATTAAAAAAAAACAAAATTTAAATAATCGGATGGGGAATTTTGTAGTATTGTTAATAAGTTTGTGACATTAATTGTTCTAATCTGTTGGCAAAGATATTTGTAGCATTACTTTGGATTAACATTCTTTTTTTTTATTTTTATCAATTGCAGCTGGATCCAGTAAGTGCTGACTGGATTGCAATACCTCCACTGCCATCTCCTAGATGCCTCTTTGCTTTGGGAGAATTTGAGAATATAGTATTGGCTGTTGCTGGTAAAGATTTACAAACCAATGAGTCTCTTGACTCGGTGATGTGTTATGACACAGAGTAAGTGGAACTACAGCTGAATTGCTTTTCATAAATCAGTTACACACAGGCACTTTATACTATTGTATTCAAAGTTGTTTTGCTTTGACAGCAAAATGAAATGGACAGAGACTAAAAAACTGCCACTGAGGATACATGGGCATAGTGTTCTCTCACAAAATGGACTTGTATATTGCATAGGTGGAAAAACAGATGAAAAGTAAGATGAATTTCAAACACTGCTGACACTGTAATCTACATATTCTTATGATGTCATGATTCTATCCATTTGAAATATAGCAAAACCATCAACAAAATGTTTGCATATAATCACAAGAAGTCAGAATGGAAAGAACTAGCAGCAATGAAGACACCTAGATCAATGTTTGGGGCAGTGGTCCACAAAGGAAAAATCATAGTGGTTGGAGGAGTCAATGAGGATGGCCTTTTGGGGTCTTGTGAGGCCTATGACTTTGGGACCAACAAGTGGGTGCTTTTCCATTGTATTGTACATTCTATTATTATAGTACATGTAATAATTTTAATGTTGACTGTTATTCGGGGGGCCGCACGGTGGCTTAGTGGTTAGCACGTTCTCCTCTCAGCGCTGGGGATTCCCGGTTCGAATTCCCATCTGGGTGGAGATTCCATGTTCTCCCCGTGTCCGCGTGGGTTTCCTCACGGTTCCTCCCACAGTCCAAAAACATGGATTAATTGAGTTCTCCAAATTGCCCAATATAGAGTGTGCCTGTTTGAGTGAGTGTGTGCCCAGTGATGGATTGGCGCCCTGTCCTGGGTGTATCTGCCCAGCGCCCGAAACGTTTTTCCCTGGATGGGCATGGGGAACCCCCCCCGGGACCCTAATATAGGATAAAGCGGAAGATAATGAATGAATGAATAAATGTTATTGAGGGTAGATGACAACATCTAAAAGAAACTAGTGAGATTTTTAACAGAAGGCTTTATACATTATATAATTTTAATATTTTCTAAAAAAAAAGATAACAAAATGTGTCACAATTGTTGGCACCCCATTCTATTGGTATTTTATATATTTATATAATACCAACAGAATAGAATGCCATCAATTGTGACATTTTTTATCCTTTTTAAGAAAGCATTAAAAAGAATGGCAACTGTATTGTTTCATTTAATTTATGTTTACCATGATTGCAAATACCTGTGTAGAGAACTGTATATTTATCGTTTTTTCAAAAATATAGGACTTATATAGGAATTCTAATTAAAATAGTTAATAAAAAATAGTTAAGTGTACAGTATAATGTGGGCCAAGTTATAAGCCCCTGATCTACCTTATTTACTAGAACAGGGTGCTTTTTAGAGGTGTATTATTTAGCTTTTTTTGTAAAGTTCAGTTTTTATTCAGTTTCTTAAGGAAGGGTGAATTTTAATAATGCTTCATATTCCATTGTTTTCTAGATGGGAATCATTCCCAGAATTTGCACAGGAGAGAAGCTCAGTTAATGTACTCAGTGTTGGTGGTGTACTCTATGCAATAGGTGGATTTACAATGATTGAAATGGAAAACAAAGAGTGTGCTCCAACAGAAATCACAGATATTTGGCAGTAAGTGTTCACCACTAAAGTTAATGTTTTTGAAAGTAACTGCAGAACAGTAAATAGTTTGTATGTGGCTATTTTCATTGCAGATATGAAGAGGACAAGAAGCAGTGGGCTGGAATTCTAAGAGAGATGCGTTATGCAGCTGGTGCCTCGTGTGTTTCTATGAGACTAAATGCTTTAAAAATGGCTAAATTGTAAAAAAAAAAAAAAAAAAAGGGGGAAGGGGATGGAGGGGTCTAGGGAGGATGTGTTCATTTTTAAATTGCGGATTGTACAATTTCTTTTTTTTTTTTTTTTTTTTGCATGAAACATTGTTGGTGGGAGTCATAATTTAGATGCTTCTGCACACAAATGTTTTTAATAGATAGAAATGATTGAAATTCTACCTACTTTAGTCATATTATTCAGATTAGGAAAAAACACCTTTAAAAAAATAACACATTTTTATTTATTAATATTGGTGACACAAATCTAACAATTATGAGGTAATGATCAATAGAAATGTTTTACCACTTTGTTGAGCAAATGAAAAAGGCATATTATGAAATTAACTCTTTGCTGTTGTCCATAAAAAAAAGCTTTAATAGTCCACCAAGTTCAGAATACTTACGTCACACAATCTGCCTGCCTTGTTTAAAGTGCATGTTGAATCATGCAGAAAATACTAATCCATTACTTACAGTTTGTACAACTTCTCTAAACCATTTGGACAATCCTGCACAGCCTTATAACCAAAGCAAACAAATTAAAAACTCTTGATGACTGAAAAAGATATGAAATAGTCACTGGCACAAAGAGCTTTTGTAGGTGACACAGCTCCAGTCAGGAAAAGGTACAAAATCAGGGTAAAATTTGGCAGTTTGGTAAGATTTAATCGTAACCGAAAGACGAATAACCCAAGGCATTTGTCTGCATGGCCAAAAATGCAAACAGAAAGGCAGCATTGCTCAAATTCTGGATTTTTCTGAGTTCATTTAAGCACCTTAAGCAGGTTTGGTGAATATTTTTCTTCTTAAATATTCCTTCCAAGAATCTGGTGTTGAGAGCTCCATGGAATTCCATTCAAAGTGAGGAATCTACATTTAGAACAAAAATTTATATCAGTCTAGTGATCCAGCCTAGCCTAGTGAGTGACCCCCCCCCCCCATTTTATATGTATTACCATGATGTGTTTTTGTTGCACCGTCTTCTCCCATTAAAAATATATCCTTTGTTTGGTTTCCTGGTGGGTTGTACTAATCCATTCTTTGTGGAGTTAGGCCTTTTTTTTTGACTGTGTGAGCTTCGTCCACATGCTTTGATTTCTTTACACAGTCCAAGCAATTCAGGTGTTTTTGTGCCTGCCATGTGATGACACTGTGACCAAATAAGTTCTTTGTCTTTTCCCCAATGAGCCCTGGTACAGTTCCAGCAATTACTATACTACACACAATTTCCATATCGACCATTATTAGGTAGTTATAGCTTTATTGAGTTGTTTAAAATTTAATAACTAAACTATGTATCCTTTACCCACCTGTATAACATGATAGCCCAAAATCTCAAGGTGTCTCTTCCTTATCTGGACATTTCCTGTAATGTGCTTTGAGTTTTTGCAAAATGATTTGGAATTCAAGAAGTCTAAAGCAATTCTGAAATAAAACATTTGATGGTTGAGTCATTACCAACATTACAATGTGCATTTCCTATTAAGATTTCTATCTTTTTAATAATTGTAAAGAGCTACACCTACCGACGAGCACCTGGAGGCAAATCTTTGTCATTCTCTGCTGACCCTGATTCCCATTGCACCTTGCCATCTTCTCTGATTTGTAGTTGGCTTGGTGTTCTGTAGGGCACAGCCTTCTGATTGCGGTCCAGAATGCATTCAAAATCTGTAAAATTCATTGAAATGTTAAATGTATTTGATCCAAATAAAATGGCACATTTATTCCATCATTTATTCTACATCTTGTATAGTTCAATATCTTATAGTTCAGTATCTCAAATTATACATTTGAATAACAGATAAAACCTGTTAATTTACATCAACCAGGCAAAAAACATAGCAAGGGTTGCTGAAAATCTAAGCAGTTATAAATTGTTACAGGAAATTTTTAGCTATAATAAATTGTCATTTTTTTACTTTACACACTTGACATTCATTCATTCATTATCTTCCGCTTTATCCTATATTAGGGTCGCGGGGGGGGGGTTCCCCATGCCCATCGAGGGAAGAACGTTTCGGGCACTGGGCAGATACACCCAGGACAGGACATCTACCGCTGGGCACACACACTCGCTCACACATACACACAATAATAATTTGATAATTTGGAGAACTCAATAGACTTGATCCATGTTTTTGGACTGTGGGAGGAAACCGGAGAACCCGGAGGAAACCCACGCGGACACGGGGAAAAAATGGAAACTCCACCGAAATGGGGATTCAAACCGGGAATCCCTAGCGCTGAGAGGGCAAACGTGCTAACCACTAAGCCACCGTGCCGCTCACTTTTGACATTTAGAAAAATCTAAATCCTTTGAATGCATTTGCACTTGGATTCAATCAAAAAATTATTTGTGTTCTGCTCAAATATAATATAAAAAAACTAAAACATTGACACATTGCACAATTAAAGTAATAGTACATTCAAATTAAAATGTGAACATACATGTTAAATATTGTGGCTGGGATGATTTTATAGTAAAGTCCAATACTAGCCGAAGGATTAAACTCACCAACAGTGTAAAAGTATGGTGTCTTCACTGCCACTCTAGCACAGTTACTTCCTCCAAGGACTTCACTCAGCATTCTGTGGATCTGCTGCTGGATTGGTCTGGCTGAATGATCTTTAAAATAAATAAATAAATAAATAAAAATCAGTGCAATGCAACAATACAGACAATTAGCATAAGAATGCATCATGTTAACTTACTTTTTAACATTAGCATGCAATAGTGTTCATGAAACCAGGGAACCTGGAACTCAGGACACTCAAGGCACACAGCACGGTTCAGCTGCATCAGACGTAAACGTACTCGCATGTTCATTGCATCTGGCAATGCTAGTAAGAAAGAATTATGAAAGTATAACTTCATTCATATCGGTTAATGAGAAAAATGTGATAATGAAAACCAAGTCAGCAGTACGACTATTAGAGCATTTCAAGCTTCTATAACCTGTTTTCTCATTTCATTGAAAAAACATGAGTTGTTTTATCAGTTAAGCATACTCATACGTAGAATGTGTCCAAATAACTTTGCCACACAACATGTATAACACACACCTTCAAGCTGTGTGTCCAGTTTGGCCAGGAAATTCACACTGAATATTTCTTTGATAATTGCTTCTGGGAAGTGGCCAGCCATAGCCAAAAAATATGCAAACTTCACTAACAAATGAGGGTCAAAGGAACCTGGATAATTTAAAAATATACATGTTTTTATTTGTACAAAAAGAAAAGCTAGATTTAAAAAATAAAATGACAATTATAGTTTTAAAGAAAGAACTCACTTATTTTTGGGGAAAAATGCTGAATATAAGCTTCAAACAACTCATCCACTTTAGGAGAGTTATAGTTAAGAACAGCAAAGGGGAGCAGAGTGGGAAAAACTGCAGAGAAATGCATCTGTTGAGGTTGAAATGCAATATATAGAAAAGATTAATAAGATTCATACGGCATTTACAGTAGATCCTGCTACAATGATAATTTTTTTACATTTTCTGTTTACAGCATACATTAATAAGTAAAAGAAGGGACAACCTCTGTACACTGACAAGATTTATAAATTCACTTAGCCCCTCTGGTTAATCACTATTAACCTATGATGAGTCAAATCTTAGTATGAAAGAGAGTGCAGTTATCAGGGTGAAAAGTGTAAATTATTCTCCATATACACATGACTCTTTGTAGTCCTTTAAACACTAGTTTGGCTTATGGCTTAATGTAACTATAAATAATTATGAATTGACTGCATTACGAATTACCCGGTTATATTGATGGTTTGTGAATACCTTATGCATGTTTTCTAATGCCACACTCGCAACTTGCTCAAGCAATAAAGGGCATCGACAGTTGGTCTTGGTCAACAGTTGAGCCAACTCTGTCACATTGATCCATGACAGCTGATCTGCCAATCTCTGAAGTACAGTGATGGTCTCCTCAAGCAGCATTTCCTCAAACCACTCCCCTGACAAGTATTTCAGCTCCTCCATAATCAGCTCCAGGCGCTCAGCTCTATCTATTCGTTTGCGAGCATAGAGGTTCACAGACTGAAGGAGGCGCACATACTTGCTGTGAGTGCTGTGACCAGAAGTTGAGTCATTGCGAATCCATTTTGCGATAGCCATATTAATGCCGTTTAGGTCCATTAGACTGCACTGTGGTAACACTGCCTCAATGCGAGAGAGCACCAGCTCCTCTATACGTGGAGACGGGAGCATGGAAACCACACGAATCAGCATCATCACCACATATGGTTGCACACTGACCTGTAAATTACTAGCAAAAATAGAAACACATTAAGTATTTTCCTATAAAGGAAATCAATGTAACAAGTATTTTATTTATTGCTGTTCAATTACATGTAATATATACTACATGGACAAAACTAACATTGGGACATTTCTACATTCTTTACAACAGACCTCGATTTGTGATGGTTTATGTACTGAAATAAAGCTTATTTTACATTCATATTTGATTTGCATAGTTGTTAGATGACATAAACCAAAAACAACAAAACTTACTGAAGCACAATGGCCCTCAGCCTGGAGAAAAGCTCAGGACTCTGATAGTGCAGCAGAAATAATGCCTGAATAATCTTTACAATTTCTAGTGGTTTGTACACCTCCACATTCCTGTGTAGAACTGATGCAATCCTATAAAAAATATTTTTTTTCTAAATCAAATTGTGTGGTTAACAATTTTAAAGTTTATGTAGAATCTTTAAACATGACAATAAACCGAAATATGTCATATTATCACATGTAAATTGACATCACATACAAAAAGAATATTAGTCATACTTATTAATTAGTCGTGGGTTGCGGCACTGAGTCTCCACCAATGTGTCTACAATCACAAATGCTTGTTGAGGGCTCAGTTCATCTGCCAACATCAGCGCTGTAGATTCTAACCTGCCAAACAAATCAGCATTATAATAAATGTATATATAAATTTAGAGACTTTATATTAAAGTGTACTGTTATGCAAGTTTTCCCAGTAATACAGTGAAATATTAATTTATCTACAAAAACAGACTGTTAATCTGTGAGTCTGAGAATTTTATATTAATAATCTTAAATGTCCTGTAACTATATGAATAAATATAAAAATATATATTAAATATTTTAAACAATGGGCAAGACAAGACCAAATTTTAAGGTGTGGTATTGTGCAATTTTAGAATGTCACACATTCTAACTACCTTGAGCTATGTTGTTATATTTTAGATTATGCAGCTAAAGCGATTCATTTTTATTTCAATCATCTTAATAGTTTTTTTCTTCTCCTTTAGACTTACACCGGCCCCAATTGATGTCCTCACAATTCACTCACTGGACAAAAACGAGGGTGTTTAATATTTTTAATTAGGTATGTAAAGCATCATTAATGAAAAATGCTTTCTCACAATATTTTTGTCTAGTCTCATGTAGTTAATACATACTTAAAGAATCACTAAAATCTAAGTATCAAATTTACTTTATCCATTTTTCATCTTATTTATGCATTGTACACAATTTCCCAAAACACCATGCTCCTAAAATTTGACTATTAATGACCTCAACATTCAGTTCAACTAATTTAATTTTATTTTAGGTCATTCCAGAACATTCTTGTGCCTGCTGACAGTAAAAATCCCCAACCAGTTATATGTATTTCTTACCGATCTCTGAGCTCACGTCCTGCCAAAGGTCCTAAAGCCAAATAAAGCTTTGTAAAGGAAGATGCATCAGTACTGGAGTCCAGCAGTTCTATTAATCTCTTCTGAGCAGCATGTCTAAACTCCCAGCTGCTGTACTGCACTGCCTGACTTAGTGCCAGTGTAATACTGACGTTCTCTACATTCATATAGGGGATTTGTTGCAGGAAAATGTGGATGCACTTTTCCAATAAGGGTCGGTGTAAATACTTAATATTTCTAAGGAATTGTACTATCCTCCTGGGATTATTGGAATACAATCCGTCTGTAGAGTCCAAAATGATTTCTGCTTTTTCAATCAATGCATCCCGCAAGCGAACAGATAGCAGTGAGGATATACTTATCATGAGGGAAGTAAGCACTCTAAATAAATAAAAAAATAAGAAAAAAAAAACAGTTCAGTTATTTTAAAAGCGGCTTGTATGAATTTGCCAGAGGATTGTATGAACAAAAACAATTAATACCTGGCATCTGTTATTGAATCCATTCTCTGACTTACAATTTCAGCAATCTGACCCATAAGTGGACTATAAAAGAGACCCTGCTCATGTAAACAAATGGCAAATTTCGATAATGTTGTTATGGTAAATCTGAAAAGAATATAGATTTAGAATTTTGTTTAAACAAAGATTTAGTCTCTAAAGCCAAACAATCAATCATACTGATATGGTTTAACATACCTTTCCAATCTATTCCAACCTGCAATCACCAGCTGCTGAACAAGCGAGTCATATGGTTCAATATTAAGCCTTAAAGAAAAAACAGGGCAAAACAGGTTAACAACATCCCCATAACAACTCCACATTCCTTAACAGAAATCACATGTAAAAATCTTAAATAACACATTATTATTTATGACATGGGCGGCAAAAGCAAGTTAAATTTTACTGTTGCATCACATACCTAAGAACATCATAAAGTATGTCCACCAGCATTGCATCATCCATCAGATTGATCTTATTTTCAGCCAACACTCGAAGTGTAAGGAACTGTGGGTGGTTCCGAATGGCTTCCACTGTCCGCAGCATCTCTGGCTTCTCCTTTTGAAATTGCCAGAGCAAGCCAATGGCACAGCCGACATGGTGGATATGAAGTCTGGTCTTGTTCTTACCCACCACATCAAAGACCTGGTCATCTGCTGTGCAAGCCTGAAGCTGTCCCAGGACATGGTCCTGACAAACAGAGCCTTGATGAATCAGAGCCTTGATGTTAAGGCGGCAGTACAGAGAGCAGGTCCTAAGCCTCAGCATGACCGATTAAAACGTAAAGATCAGGAAACTGGGCTGGTCCACATCCTTCAAACTTCAGCAAAAATGTAGTCATTTACAAGTTATAAACAAATTCCTACGCTTCGTTTAATAGTACTATCAAATAAAAGAAAAAAACGAATACTGTTTAACTCACCTTAATTTGACTTATAATATGTCGCCCTTCGCTTTAAAAAGCTTTCTACCAAAAGCACGTTTGACCTATGTTGTTAGCTTAGCTACCTAGCTACTCACGTGGAAGATTAGGAATGATTGTGAGCTGTATGAAAAAAATATAGAATTATCACTACAAACAGAAACCCGCACATACATGAATACTTTTTTTTTTTTAAAAACAAGCCATTACAAATGAAGTATCCAGGTGTTTAATCGGCATGTTCATGCTGATCAGTTGATCTCGCCTTCATAGCGTTTAGCGTTTAAATTCAAATTAAAAGCCTTTAACATCTGTGACGTAGTAACAGTAAATGATGCACTGTGAAATTACCTGCACAGTCAACTGCACATTTTGCTTTACTTTTTTTCGTAAAGTTAACATTTTATCTAGTGGTTCCCAATCCATCAACATTTTTTTTTATCTAACTGCCTCTCGTTTAAAAGTATCATTTTTTGTAAAACCTTTACATTAAATGTGCATTGCATTTTGTTATTTATTCAGATTTTTGATTCGGTGGTGTGGGTATATGCATTAGTACGTGTTCTGTGACTGTCAACAAATTGAGACTGATCTGATTGTCAAATAGGGCATAATAAAATTAAAGCTTTAGAATCATTTTGACACTGAAAATACAGATTAAACTAAATGTGTTTGACAGTGAGTAGAACTCCTGCCTATATCATAAAATGTCCTAGGTTTTATACACTGGCAAGGCATTTCTGTTTTTGTGACATTTTCAATTTTCTGTTTTTCACACACTTTAAAGTTGTCTAAGTCAGGTGAATTGAAAAAAATAAAAGTGTTCTTCTTCGTCTCTGCCCTGGGTTGGGCTGACGATACTTTCAACCGACCCTTGGCAATATCAGTATTGGGGTAGGCTCCAGTGTCCACCATGACCCTTATTAGGATAAGAAGCTTAGTTAATAAGTAAATACACTTAATCATTTTGTTATGGGTTAATATACCAGCTTAGTTAATAAATACATTCAATATTTATTATATTTATTTTCAAATTAAAACACATTCATAATGTAGTTCACACAGCTGTGTCAGGATGATGATTCATTGTACAAACAATTAATAAAAAAAAATGTAAAAAAAAAAAAAAAAAAAAAAAAAAACATTCTATTAGTTGTAACGTGTTACAGATTATGATTAGAAATGCATTTGAAATTTGAACTGCATTAAGAATGCGAAAGCAATAAGAAACATGTGGGCATTAATATATATATAGTGAGTAAAACAAGTATTTGAACTCCCATCGGCTTTGCATGCAAGTCTACTTAAAAATTATAGAGAGGGGTCTAAAATGTTCATCATGGGTGCATGTCCACTGTGAGAGGCATAATCTAAAAAAAAAAATCTCAAAATCACAATTTATGATTTTAAAATGATTTGTGTTACTGCTGCAAATAAGTATTTGAACACCTGTAAAAATCAATGATATTTGGTAGAGTAGCCTTTGTTTGCAATTACAGAGGTCCAACGTTTCCTGTAGTTTTTCACTAGTTTTGCACACACTGCAGCAGGGATTTTGGCCCATTCCTCCACACAGATCTTCTCCAGATCAGCCAGGTATCTGGGCTGTCACTGAGAAACACAGGGTTTGAGCTCTCTTCAAATATGGTTTAGGTTTGGAAACTGTCTAGGCCACTCCAAAACCTTTATTGGCTTCTTACGGAGCCACTCCTTGGTTATCCTGGCTGTGTGCCCTTGGTCATTGTCATATTATAAGACCCAGCCACAGCCCATCTTCAATGTTGGAACTGAGGGAAGGAGGTTTGCATTTGGAGGTTGACAGTTGACCATTTAGCAGACGCTTTAATCCAAAGCAACTTACAAGGTGAGCTTGATTAACAGGGTTAATCACAACATCCCTGGAGCAATGAGGGTTAAGGGCCTTGCTTAAGGACCCACATTGGTAACTTCAGTGGACCTGAGATTTGAACCCCCAACCTTCAGATTAATAGCCCAACACCCTAACCACTGAGATACCACACCATGTTATTCCCAAAAATCTCAACATACATGGCCTCGATCATCCTCTCTTTAATACAGTGCAGTCGCCCTGTATTAAACACCCCAAAGAATGTTTCGACCCCCAGGCTTTTTTAAGACCGAAAAGTTTTATTGTGGGCTCATCTGACCACAGAACCTCTGAATCATCCAAGGTGAGATCTTGCGTGAAGCCCCAGTCCGAGGTACATTAACGTGTTTCGCTTCTCCCATTTTCTAATAATTGCTCCAAAAGTTGATCTTTTTTCACCAAGCTGCTTGGCAATTGCCCCGTAGTCCTTTCCAGCCTTGTGGAGTTTAAAAAATTTGTCTCTGGTGTCTTAGCCATGTTAGTAGTTGGAGTCTTATTGATCGTGTGAGGTGGTGTATTTATGCAGCTAATGACCACAAACAGGTGCTTCTAATTTAGAATAAGTGAAGTGGAGGTGGAGTTTTTAGAGGCGGAGTAGCAGGTCTTTGAGAGAGAATTTTTGCTGATTGGCAGGTGTTCAAATACTTATTTGCAGCAGTAACACACAAATAAATTATTTAAAAAAATCATAAATTGTGATTTCCTGATTTTTTTTTAGATCATGTCACTTACAGTGGACATGCACCTAGGATGAAAATTTTACATCCCTCCTTCCATGATTTCTAAGTAGACCTGCAAAGTCACAGGTCGTTCAAATACTTATTTTCCTCACTGTCCATATATATATATATATATATATATATATATATATATATATATATATATATATATATATATATATATATATATATATAATTATTATACAATAAACATTCAGACAATATTAAGCGCTACTCTATAAAACCTTAAATACAAATCTTTTTTCATGATCAAGATTTTTTAAGATCCTGAATGTCTAGTACAATTGATATGGTACATGTTGCAAACATTGTATTAATTTCACTGAATAACAAGCTATGTTCTTTATGTAAAGATATTAAAATTAAGAATTAATTGTTATAGCAATACTACTAACTATATATAAAAAATATCAGATTTAACACACAGATCTTCAGTGAAAAGAAAAAAAGCTTTATTTTAAAAATAGAGAACAACATACAATTTTCTAAATGTCAAGGTCGCTGTGTAGCCCTGTGAATTAATCCTAACAGAAGTGAAATAGTAGTATTTTAAGCTCTTTTAAAAAAAAATCAATTTCATTAGTTCTAAAGCACAGCATAAAAAACTTAAATGAGATAATTGAAAATGAACACTGATCAAAATTAGAAAACACATTCAGATATAACTGTAACTTTTTGGTGTTAATCTGGCATATGCTGCTAATTTCCTTAATTATATGACAAACCCAATTTAACTGGCAGCCTAACTTTCCAGTTTTCACTTTGCAAAAAAGTTCAGTCACCTCTTTGAAGTGACTGAACTTAAAAGTTGTTTAAATGAAGGCTAAAAGGCTGACCTTATCAGTCACAGCTAGAGAAGTTGGTCATTCCAAGTCTGTGATTTCTAAAATATTGCAGCTTTACAACATCACAAACTCATTTAAGGCCCCCAAAAAGGCTGGTCACCCATGAAAGAGAAATGCAACAAAGGACAGGATAATGCGCAGAATCTCCATGGGTAATCAGTTTAACACTGCAGCTGTAATTGCTCGCCAGTTTAGCACTAAAAGGTTTATGGATCTATCTCATCATACAGTGTCTCAATTTTAAGCGCATTTGGACGAAAAGCCCATTCTGCAGTGACCAAACCTCTCATTAGCAGAAACAATCAAAAGGCTATACTCATCTTTGCTGAGGACCATGTTATGTGCACAGAGGAGAAGTGGTTCAGAGTCAACTTTAGTGATGAAAGCCAATTTAACTGATGGTATTTGTTGACAAACTGAGGGAAGACTGAACCTAAATTGTATAAAGAAGTCAGAAAAAAGTGGAAGAAGAAGTGTCACGGTATGGGGAATGTTTTCGGAAGCAGGAGTAGGACCTCTCATATAGCTACATGGCAATATTAAACCACTGGAAAATCCTTGGTGACAAAGTTATGGCCAATACAACCACAACAGTCACAGAACTGTGAAAGAGGTTGAAAGAAGTCTCACAGCAGAGCAGTGTGAGAGACTAGTGATGTCCTGTGGCCGCAGATGTGCTGACGTCTTTTGAAGCAACGGCCTGTACACTTCCTACTGATTGGTAATTTTCAGAAAATTTTGTTGTTATCTTTCACTGTGATACAGCCATTTCTGTTCTCTAATTATGATCATCACTTTTTTCGCAAAATAATGGTTTTATGTTGAAATACTTTGGTTATATTGTAAAACACTGTTCTAGTGGCAAAGTGTACCCCTTACATAAATCCTTCAAATGTCAAATGATACATTGTTCTCTAATTTTGATCTACAGTATAAATGAACCAGGGCCAGATAAAAAAAATTGCTAAAATCACCAAGTGAATCCCAGTCGTTTTTTAGCTTGCTGAATATCACTCGGCTCATTCATCTCTTTTATGGTTTGAGTAGTATTCCCCGAATAACTGGGCATCTGAACACCCGACTGATCCTGGACAAGGTAGCTTGGCCTGAATCCTCCACAGACAGGGCCGTGTCCTCCACCGATACCCTTCCTGGCAGCTTTGCGGAGTGGGTAGGTTATTTTTTTGGCCTCTGTAGCTTTCTGTATCACCTGCTGAGCATAATGCTGGAACTGATTCTCCTCCTCTGCAATCAGGGTTGCATTTCTCATATCATATTCTTCTTGTTGTTTTTTTGTGAACATGTCCTGGGCATTTTTCTGAGCCTAGGATAAAAGTGTACAGTTTAGATATGAAAATTAAAACCCACATCATTCATTCATGATCTCTCGCACTCTTAATTAGGTACACCTCCTCTTATTTGTTTATTGTTTTTATTGCAATATTTATCTGTTCAACTTACTATATCTCTATATCTCAAACTATTACTATCTCACTATATTACTATTACTTACTGTCTGTTTCACATTGAAGTCTTGTAGACTTCTGGCTTTTTCTTTCATCTTCTGGGCCTTGAGAAGCTTCTTCTTATGAAAAGAGTTGTCTGCTTCTTTTTTAGCATTGAGAATTTGGAAAGCTTGTCTTTTCTCTTCTTGTTCTTTGCGCATCTGCTCTCGTTTCTGAAGACATATTTAATGACGTCAAAAATATTCTAATTGCTGAATGTGCTTGCATCAAAAAATACGAATAAAATTGATAAACCACTAACATCAGCTTTAAATCACAACAAAATTGCTTTTGTTCAGCATTAAAAAACAATAATCTTATATTTTTTAATCGTTAAAAAAAAAATTACCTTTGCTTCTCTATGTTCAGCAATGGATTTTAGCATTGCTGCCTTCTTCTCCTTTTTCTCTTGGTGCTGCTTTTTTGCCTTAGCTTTAGCTTCTGCTGCAGCCTTGTTGACCAGTTCTTCCTCATCAACAGCACTCTCCTGGTAAAGTGCTGCCAGTCGTTCAGCCGTGACATCCCTTTGTTTCTGAAACTGTCTGCATCATAAAACATGCTAGTTTGTTTAAAACATTATGGAACCTTACCATGTTGATCTCCACTGCCTAAATTAGTTATTAGTAATTGCATTAAGTATCTAATTTACACAGAAGTGATTGGACAATGTTAACATTTTAACTACAATATTGGTCACGTTACACACTTTTTTACAAATACACTGACTAAATATTAGGAAACACCTAATTATTAATTAATTATTTTTGTTTAATTTAACCCAATTTTCACAGGTTATAAAATCTGAAACCTACTCAGGCAATCTTGACAATTGTTTGGGAAACAGTTCAGGGAAGGTTGTTTCTGTTTTAGCACTGTGCCCCAGTGTGTAAAGCAAGTTCTGGTTTAGACTGTGCCCCAGTGTGTGAAGCAAGGTCGATTAAAGCATGACTGAGTAAGTTAAATGCAGTAGATGTCGTCTCTCCCACAAACTAGTTGTGAGACTATGGGCCACAGAGGACAAAACTGTGCACTGCGTTCAAGACAATGACTAACAATAAAATAAATAAATAAATAAATAAATAAAAACTTAAACATGATGTACCTTGACACCTCTTGTTCTTGCTCTTTTTTAAGTTTTATCATTTCATCTTTATTTTTTACAAAAAGTTTTCTTTTCTCTTCCTCTTCCTTTTGCCTCTCAGCCTCAAGAGCTTGAAGAATGTTTCTGTTAGCCAGGTGTTCCTGAAAAAAAATGCAAATATTTTTAGGCCTTTTAATGAGCAATTTATTGTTAACCTTATCATTAAAAGACACTTGGAAGTTTAAATGGTAGATAGTACTATTTATTTAGTGTCAAAATGAATCTCACCTGATGGGCTTGAATGACACTTTTTCTATGCTCTTGTTTTTTCTGCTCACATATGGCTTGATCTTCAAGATAAAGCTCCTGAAGCTCCAGAAGTTTATCTGCCTCTTCCTGCTTTTTTATCTTTTCCTGCTCCTTTGCCTCCATATGCTTCTTCATCCTGATAATAGAATAAAATGAATAATAATTCAAAAGTTTACTATTTTTATGTCTCATACTATATATATATATATATATATATATATATATATATATATATATATATATATATACTGTATATTATAATTTATTTAATTTATAAAATTCACAGTTCTCTACATAGATACTATATAAGAAATAAGTAAGGAAGACTATAAAAACACTATAAAAGACAACAGATTGCACAGCATTGCATTGCAAGTATTGCAAATGTAGTGATTGAATAGGTCTTTGTGTTAGTGAAGATGTGTGGACATAATCTAAGGTACTATCACAGGTGGTTAATTAAGATGCCAACATAAAAAATAGATGAGGCAAACATACAGTCATTCTCTGCAAACACGAAATTCCATCTGTACAAATCATCTGTTTTAAAAGTAGATTAAAAACAGTTATTTCATTTTGTGTTGCACCTCTTCACCCAGTTCATCATTAATAAAGGGTGTGGCACTGAAATTATGCTGTTTCAGGGAGCTCTTTCAACTAAGTACAGTCTGCAGTATTCCCTTTTAGTTATGCTGCTCTAATCAGTTATGCCGGAGTAACATGTTGCCAATTTACTGGAGGTGTCTTCAGCTCTTCATCCATTGCTCTGCGAGAGCCAACACTGGCTGTGATGATTACTGGATGGAACCTGGATTTTTATTGAACTGGCAGTCCCCCACTGAACCTTGGTTTCCCAAGGTTTTTTCCTTAAAATAACAACATAATGGGGAGTTTTTTCTTGCTACTGTCACTTTGGCTTGCTCTTTGGGGGGCACTGTAAAGCTGCTTTGTGATAACGTACTACTGTAAAAAGCGCTATATAAATAAATTAATTGAACTTAGATTTTACAGCAAATATAACTGATTGGTGTTTTAACATGAATCACAATGAAATGATGTTAGAGGGAGTAATTTAAAGATACAAAAATATAATTTACTGTTGTTTTAGACTTTCCGCCACTGTTAGACACTCTTGCTTCCTCTCCATGGCTTTCTGCTGATCCTTTTGTAAAGCCAGGACCTCTTTGCGTTTGAGCATGGCTAACATCTCTTTATCCACATCTTTAGAGGCATTCTCTCTTCTTTTTTTTAATTCAATCTGAGCATCTCTTTCCTTTAGAACTTCAGTGAGCATCAGAGCACTCTGAAAAAAAAGCAAACATACATCAGAATAAACAACAAAATTTATTATAATCACACTATTTCAAATTACTTAACTTATAAATCCCTAATGATACAAGAAGACAAGTATGGCTTTATTAAATAAAATATATAATTTACACTTTTTTAGGGGTAACACATTTACTAGGGGGGGGGGGGGGGGGGGGGGGGGGGGGGGGGGGGGGGGGGGGGGGGGGGGGGGGGGGGGGGGGGGGGGGGGGGGGGGGGGGGGGGGGGGGGGGGGGGGCGCCAATCCATCGCTGGGCACACACTCACTCACACAGACACACTCTATAGGGGGCAATTTTGAGAATTCAATTAACTTGTTCCATGTTTTTGGACTGTGGGAGGAAACCGGAGAACCCGGAGGAAACCCACGCAGACACGGGGAGAACATGGAAACTCCACCCAGATGGGGATTCGAACCGGGAATCCCTAGCGCTGAGAGGCGAACGTGCTAACCACTAAGCCACCGTGCCGCCCATTTACTATATTATTAAAATACAATTTACATAGCAAGAGTAACACAAGTGAAGAGAAAATACAAACATGAAATCCTTTCACTCTATCGGTCTGATTAAAGAGCAGGGACTTTGCTCTTTCAATTTCTTTCTTTCTTTTTTCCATTTGGTACTGTGCTTCCTCTAAGTCAATTTGTTTTCTTTCCTTCTCCTTAGCCTCTTCTCTGACTTTTTTCGCTTCCAATCTCTTTTGCCTTTGTCCCTGGAAAAATGCAAAGATTGGCTTATATTTGCTTTACAGTATTCATTTACTCATAACCTCCTTTATTTACTTTGACACTTTACTAAATTAAATGTGAATTGAACTAAATACTTGATCACTTTTAACAATTAAAATGTAAAAAGTTTATTTGGGTGAGTAAACCATCAAAGTATATCAGGGTCCATTGGAGAGGAGAGGCGACCAAATAATTACAAAGAGAAACATCTATATATTAAGTCAGATTAATAAAATTGACAATGTAGAAAGAAGCTGTGTCTAATAAAGTCGCCTGTAATCCTATGTGGACAATAAAAACTTGTTTGTTTATTAAAAGTTTAATAAAATTGTACTTACAGCTATGGTGTTTGACCAGCTTTGAACCACCTCTTTGGACTGCATGTGCAGAGCTTCACGCTGCTTTGCTGCAGCAATGAGGTCTTCATGTTGTTTGTTTTCATGATTCAAACCGTCTTGGATCCGCTGCCAGTCTGATTCGGGTATCACAGTGACTTGGTGAAGATCTACTTGTGGATGTTCTTCAGCCATCGCCTCAGCTGATCAAACTGTTAAAACAAAATGTTGTCTAGATGTAGTCAATATGAAAATATGTGGTATTCTATAGAAATGTTGGGAGAGCTACTAGTAAAATGAAGAGAATCAGAATCAGAAGGGGGCATGGCAGAGAACAGAATGAAGCTATTTGTTATGCCAAAATAAATTCAGATTCACTACACAAAATCTACCACCCAGAAAAATATAACAAGCTATGCTGTACCAACCTAATGCCAGATCAGTGCATAATCTGACAGTCAGATACACTGTTTAAAATATTTCTGGAAGAAGACTGTCTAACACAAACAAAAATCTATATATAATTCAGTTTTAATAACTGGAGCTAATTAATAAAAACAAATAAAAATTTTATAATGCTGAAAATTACATATAAGCTTTAAAAAAAAACATGTTTTGTTTTTACAATATTTTTATGGCCATAAAATAGTTATTAACATTTAGATTAATTTAGACAGATCTGAAATCACAGATATACAATTCATGGCCTGCCACTGCTCAGACATTGACAACAGTTTTGGGATTGCAAAGCACACATTTAAAAACATTTTACCTCTGATGATTCTACAAGTGTCATATATATTTTTGCAGATAAGGCAGTGGCGTGATGTCAGTGGACTGCTCTTCTGGCTCTTCTGTATCTTCCTGTATCCTCTTATGCTGTGTGTGTGTGCTTTGTCTGCTGGTTCCACCACCATATGCATGCGCAAGTTTCTATACACAACAGCACAAATATTGATATTCCATCCATTATCTTCCGCTTTATCCTCTATTAAGTTCGCCCATGCCCATCCAGGGGAGAATGTCTCGGGCACTGGGCAGATACACCCAGGACAGGGCGCCAATATATTGCTGGGCATGTAGTGCTTTGCAATCCCAAAACCAAACTGTTGATTGACACATTTAATGCTATTGGGCTGATTATTAAAGGACTAAAATATTGAAGGCACCAATATTTGAACCTGGCAACCAATGATGCAGAAATATGATAGGTTAAATGCTTTAATAGGAAAATATACACCTGGAAGCGGCGCAACCAGGGAAAGCACTATGAAAGGACGCAGACAGACCATTTAATAATGAGACCAAAATAATACTCTAAAACTCACTTTAAGTTTGACTTAAAGTGTTAAAAATTAGTAAAATGATTGTTAAAATATGCTGACTAGCAGGGAGTACTACCCTATCTATGAGTTTGTTAACTGTCTCAAAGTGTTTTTTTTTTTTTTAAGATAACATGCAATTTTTTATTATTGAAATTTATATTATATTAAAGTGAAGTAGCTTCTGAGTGGTTAAAGTACTTTTGCCATATTTGTGCCCGCTAAATTTCCATGGGTGATAGGTTTTTTTTGCAGTGAAGCTATATTTATCATTGAGTAACTATTAGATCACTACATTTTACAAGTAACTTGCCTAACACTGCCTACATTTTGAAACCAACATTATATCTCACAAAAAAGTCTAAAATAAATTCATTGTTAAGTCATATCTTTTACCTGAACTTATTTGTGGAATTTTAAATGATCTGCTGATAATTTGCAAGAGCGTTCTGTAACTCAACCTGAGCTGTGTCTAAACACGTTCTAAGTAACATGCTTTAGTATTATTGTTATGACAACCATCTTGCTCAGCCTTCCAAAGTTGTTGGGAATGCTCCAACATACTCTATGGACAGTAGAGGATTTACAAATCTAGAAAAGATCATTTATATGTATTTTGTATGTATATGATTTTAGAGTAATAAGTTTCAGACCTGCCCAGATCAGGGAGGATGTCGATGCTGGAAAGTCATGGTCAGTATCTCAATACCAAGAAAGCTGTCCAGATTACCACATCTGTCTATGAGCAACTGTTTCAACACCCAGCCTGACTGAATCTGAACTGCTGCCAGCAGTAAAGTTATATGTTGCACAAATTAATTGATGTAATTTAGGTCTAAAATAATTAACATAAGGTAAGAGGTTGAATAAATTATTTAATTAATAACTTTGTCTCTGAAAAATATTAGCATTAGCATAGCAATTCTTAAACAGATAATTTTTATTCAAACATAGACACATTTCTCATAAGCTCTGTCTTCACTCTTTTATTCTTATCTCTGATTAACGGTTGTGTGTGGGTGTGTGTGTATGTTTCTGTCTTTTTTGTGTCAGAGGTTATTTAATAGGTGATCATTAAGTTTTACTAAAGTTAAAGAAGAAAAAGGAAGTATAGGGTATTATTATTATTATTATTATTATTATTATTATTATTATTATTATTATCATTATTTATTAGAAACTGCAATCTGCAAAGCACCAATTTAAAATTTCTGTTTGAAGACGGTCTACCCCAAGAACATTAAACTGATGATAAACTCAGCTTGACCTGACTGACGTTACCTAATGAGGACAAAGATGTATAGATGATATTTGTATGTTCTTCACAGAAACATGAAAACATGAAAAGCCTTGCTGAGATATGTATATTAATACAAATTATTAACATAATTTTCGCAGCATTGTTCCATATCAACTGACTAATAATTATTTTATTTTCCTGGTTGTGCACCGAATGTGGCCTATCACATTATACATCAGATTGCACATTTAACAGGAGAAATAACATAGGTTTAAGTGTATTAAACCTATGCCATGTGATTTGTGTGAAGATAATTTTCTGTTCTAGTGGAAAAAGCTGACAGAGCAGTTCGAAACACCTGCTGTTTAATTCCTTTTTCAATCGCCTTTAACAATTTAAATCCAGTATCAGAATTTTTGCCTCAACCACACAAAGCAAGGCCAAGTGGTCTGCACCAGAGCCATGGCAGCCATAGCAAAGGGTGTTGAAAAAACAGCCCAAAGCCAATAACTAAAAACACAGATATTGGACCACGAATTATTTGCATTGGCGGCACCTATTCATGAAGGACATGGTTGAAAACTAGTACTTTACAGAATACATTAAAAGAGGTACCAAATAGCTAATCAAATTCATTTAACCCACATGAACTCCTTACAGGTAGGAGATGGCCAAACAGTGGACAGTGAAAAGTAGAGGAAACGATATACACAAAGGTACTAACCAACTTTACAAAAGTGTGTAAAGTAACTGTGACTGTGCATTCATGACTGATGCAGAATTGACTGAGCAGAGCCAGGGAGCTGGGTGAGGATTAAGGTCTACGAGAAAAGTGGGTAAATCCTAGATGGTCAGGACTGGATGAAGTATGAGGGGACATACAAAGTCAAATTTCAAGATAAAACAGGGCAATTTAGCGCCATCGTACACATTGCACCCCCACTCCTGAGCCTTCACGAATGTTGAAGAAAATTAGACACCAATTAGGAAAAATTTAACAAAATTCCAAATAAATCAATCATTTGATCCTAAATTAAATGATTATTTTTTTATGTTGATCCTGTTCTATGACATAGGACTTACATCACAACAGTTAATCTGGCTCATAAGTGGTAAAGATAACTTTTTTGACTTTAGTCTAACCAAATTTGGAATTAAAAGGTAAAGATGGTAAAGATTTAATGTCTCATAACTGGTAAATCAAAACCTAAATCAGGACATATTAGATAGAAATCAATTAGATGACTCTGAAAAGAGATCCCTGAAGAACTCCAAAAGAGTAAGCCAAAGTGACAGTGGCAAGAAAAAGAAAAAGGGATCCATTACAAGGGTTAATTGCTTTAAGCAAAGAACTCAAAGAAAACAGTGGAACTGATGATGCAGTTAATAAATGAATGGATCACGTTTGAATGATGGAAAACATTGATTATTAGTTTGGCCACATCAGTAATTAATGTTAATGTTGTTGTATTAAATTCAAAAAAGCATTTACTTAAAGAAAACTTGCATATAGGAAAAGCAAGGAATAAGTGTTGTTATGATATTTACTGGTAAGTTAAATCATCAAGCAAAAAATACATAAGATGTAAATAGCTGTAAAGCTATTTATTTATTTTTGCAGAAACATGCTTACATCTTCATAAAATGCGAATCCAGAGCAAAGACCATAGACGAGGATGTCCTGGCAGGAAACTGGATCCGCTCCCAAGGTAAAGAACAAGCTCTGTGCCACCACACTGTACATTTTCACATGCACGCTTGCAGAGGCATTAACATGGGTAAAGATCAGCTAGAATTTTACTGATATGCATTATTCAAAGGTGAAGAGGACCAGAAGAATCTCTGAGGGACACACAATCCTTTCAGAGAATGCAAGCAGCCTCACACACCACCCGCACATCTATCACTAGGGCCATAAACACACACGGAGATAAGTTTTATTGTTTTGATTGTCACACCTTTAAAAAGGTGTGAAAGGGGAACTGTTGAAAATTTTTAAAAGTTTTGAACGTACACTTTTATCCTAGGCTCCATTGCCTATGGTCCATTGCCTTCATAACTACTGACTTGTGATGTTCTGATTTGTAAGTTGCTTTGGATAAAAGCATGTACCAGATGTATTGGAAGAACAGTCTATAAGTCAAAGACAAACAACAGCTGTAGATCACGAGATTATCTCCCTAAAGACAATTGTATGTTTTATACTAACCATAAACAAAATCATATTGTAAGATATGGAGTCAGAATATGCGAAGAACTGCACAAACAGAATAAGCTACACCCAATTTGGGATATTTAAACCAATACTTAGAAAATTGAGGCAGAGCTCTCCGGGTTGTAATCGATTACAACACGTTTCTGTCTGTATATAAGCGATAATATGACACATTAAACGTATTTGTATAAACTCTGCTGTCCTGACTTATTTTTTAACATAACAGGACATATAATAAAAATTAAGAATTAATTGTGATATAATTACTACTGGAGGCGGCACGGTGGCTTAGTGGTTAGCACTTTCGCCTCTCAGCGCTAGGGATTCCCGGTTCGAATCCCCATCTGGGTGGAGTTTCCATGTTCTCCCCGTGTCTGCGTGGGTTTCCTCCGGGTTCTCCGGTTTCCTCCCACAGTCCAAAAACATGGAACAAGTTAATTGAATTCTCAAAATTGCCCCCTATACAGTGTGTCTGTGTGAGTGAGTTTGTGCCCAGCGATGGATTGGCGCCCTGTCCTGGGTCTATCTGCCCAGCGCCCGAGACGTTCTCCCCTGGATGGGCATGGGGAACCCCACCGCGACCCTAGTAGAGGATAAGCGGGAGATAATGAATGAATGAATAATTGCTACTGACTATATCTGAAAGGTATCAAATTTAACACACGGTTTCTCAGTGAAATGAAAAAATGCTGACAGCAGTGTAAATGAACCGGGGCCAAAATCACCAAGTAAATCCCAGTCGTTTTTTAGCTTGCTGAAAGTCAGTGGTTTCATTCAGCTCTTTTATGGTTTGAGTAGTATTCCCTGAATAACTGGGCATCTGAACACCCGACTGATCCTGAACAAGGTAGCTTGGCCTGAATCCTCCACAGACAGGACCGAGTCCTCCACCAATGCCCCTCCTAGCAGCTTTGCGGAGTGGGTAGGTTATTTTCTGGGCCTCTGAAGCTTGCTGTATCACCTGCTGAACATAATGCTGGAACTGATTCTCCTCCTCAGCAATCAGGGTTGCATTTCTCATATCAAATTCCTCCTGTTGTTTTTTCATGAGCAGCTCCAGGGCATTTTTCTGAGCCTAGGATAAAAGTGTACAGTTTGGATATGAAAATTTAACCCCACATTACCCCTCCATCCTATTTTACATATCCATTCTAATTTTTAAATTCTCTATATATTTACCCACCGTCTGTTTCACATTAAAGTATTGCAGACTTTTGGCTTTTTCTTTGATCCTCTGGACTTTGATAAGTTTTTTCTGAAGAAACAATAAGTCTGCTTCTTTTTTAGCATTAAGAAAATCAATAGCTTTTCTTTTCTCTTGTTGTTCTTTGTGCACCTGCTCTTGTTTCTGAAGACAAATGGGGTCAACAAAATTCTAATAGCTGGTTGTGCTTGCTTACACCAAAATAATATGAATTAATCTATAAATCACAAAGATCAGCTTCAAAAATATATTAAATCTATGTTTTATTTACCTCTGCTTCTCTATGTTCAGCAATAGACTTTAGCATAGCTGCATTCTTCTCATATTTCTCTAGCTGCTGCTTATTTGCCTTAACTTCAGCATCTGCTGCAGCCTTGTTAATCAGTTCATCCTCATTAACAGCCTTTTCCAGGCTATGTGCTGCCAGTCGTTCAGCAATGACTTCTCTTCGGTTCTGAAACTGTCTGCATCATAAAACATATGCTGTTTAAAACATTATGAAACCTCCCCATGTTGATCTCCTCTGCCTAAACTGGAATATGTGTCAGTGTATAATTAAGCACCTATTAATAAATGAATTCCTTTGTTTCATTCAGTTCTATTTTTAACAGGTTATAAAATCTAGAAGCTAGACATGCAATCTTGACAATTGTTTGGGAAACAGTTTGGGGAATGCCGTTTCTGTTCCAGCATGACTTTGCTCCATTGTGTGAAGCAAGTTTAATGCAGAAGAACTCAATGTCTAACCTAGCAAACTTGTTGTGAGCCTATGAGCCTCAGACTCTGAGGACAAAACTGAGCACTGCGTTCGAGACTGTGTGCAACAGTAAAAAAAAACTTAAACATTATGTACCTCAACATTTCTTGTTCTTTTTCTTTTCTAAGTTTCATCATTTTGTCTTTATTTTTTACAAAAAGCTTTCTTTTCTCTTCCTCTTCCTTTTGCTTCTCAGCCTCAAGAGCTTGAAGAATGTTTCTGTTAGCCAGGTGTTCCTGAAAAAAAAAAGCAAATATTTTTAGGTCTTTCAATGAGCAATTTATTGTTAACGTTATCATTAAAAGACACTTGGAAGTTTAAATGGTAGATAGTACTATTTATTTAGTGTCACCTGATGGGCTTGAATGACACTTTTTCTATGCTCTTGTTTTTTCTGCTCATATATGGCTTGATCTTCAAGATAAAGCTCCTGAAGCTGAAGGAGTTTATCTGCCTCCTCCTGCTTTTTTATCTTTTCCTTCTCTTTTGCCTCCATATGCTTTTTAATCCTGATAATAGATAAAAAATGAATGATTATTCAAAAGATTGTGAGTTTTATATTTGCATTTGAATTACATTAGCTTTAAATTTGCTTGATTTATTCTTGGCATCAACAGAATTTTAGGATAATACACATTGTCTTTGTGTAGATGACTTGAAATGGTAACAAAAATTTGTTATTGTATATGATTTATTACTTCATTGGTTCCTCATTTGTTGTGCTTTATATGTGCAATTACTATGCAAACAACTATAGTTCATATTAAAAGCAACATTGGTACACCCAATATATGAGAACTGTTTTGTTAAAACAAAGTTTCAGGCATTTTACAATGGAAATTTTGTGTGGATCTAAGGTTCTATTACAGCAACCAGTAGTGGTTAATTAAGGTGGCATCATGAGAATTAGAGAGGGCAAACATACAGTCCTTCTACACACAAAATTCAAAATTCCTCCTGTACAAATTATCTGCTTTGCAGCAAATATAATTGATTGGCGTGTTTACATAAATCACAAGAAAATGCTGTTAGAGGGAGTCATTTAAAGATACGGGGGGGGGGGGGGGGGGGGGGGGGGGGGGGGGGGGGGGGGGGGGGGGGGGGGGGGGGGGGGGGGGGGGGGGGGGGGGGGGGGGGGGGGGGGGGGGGGGGATATATATATATATATATATATATATATATATATATATATATATATATATATATATATATCAAAATTTTATCAGCAAACATATTAGATCAAAATAACTTATAAATCCTTAACAATGCAAGAACACCAGTGTGGCTTTATCAAATTACTATAAAAATGTTTAGGGGTAACACATTCACTATATTATTAAATTACAATTTACATATCAAGAGTAACACAAGTGAAGAGAAAATACAAACATGAAATCCCTTCACTCTGTCGGTCTGATTAAAGAGCAGCGACTTTGCTTTTTCAATTTCTTCCTTTCTTTTTTCCTCTTGGTACTTTGCTTCCTCTAAGTCAATTTGTTTTCTTTCCTCCTCCTTAGCCTCTTCTCTGATTTTCTTCGCTTCCAACCTCTTTTGCCTTTGTCCCTGGAAAAATGCAAAGATTGGCTTATATTTGGTAACTTATTTACCTACTTTATTTACTTTCACACTTTACTAAACTAAAAGTGCATAGAAATAAATGCTTGTACTTGATCAATTTTAACAATAAAAATGTTAAAAATTTATTTGGGTGATTAAACCATCAAAGTATATCAGGGTCCATTGGAGAAGAGAGGACACTAAAAAATTTCAAAGCGAAACATCTAGAATGGGGGAAAAAGTATAGTAAAAGCTCTCCCACTTAAAAAAATGAGAGGCCAGTAAATGACATCAAAAGTAGACCTCAATTATGGGAGTCAAATGAGAAAAAAAAATCTGAAAATCACATTGTCTGATTTTTAAAGAATTTATTTGCAAATAGTGGTGGAAAATAAGTATTTGGTCACCAACAAACAAGCAAGATTTCTAGCTTTCACAGACCTGTAACTTCTTCTTTAAGAGGCTCCTCAGTCCTCCACTCATTGCCTGTATTAATGGCACCTATTCGAACTGGTTAACAGTATAAAAGACACCTGCCCACAACCTCAAACAGTCACACTCCAAACTCCACTATGGTGAAGACCAAAGAGCTGTCAAAGGACACCAGAAACAAAATTGTACACCTACACCAGGCTGGGAACACTGAATCTGCAATAGGCAAGCAGCTTGTTGTGAAGGAATCTACTATGAGAGCAATAATCAAAAAATGGAAGACCTACAAGACCACTGCAAATCTCCCTCAATCAGGGGCTCCACACAAGATCTCAGCCCATGGGGGTACCTATTAAATGACCTGCAGAGAGCTGGGACCTAGAAGTGGGCTAGACAGTCTCCAGATTTCAACCCCATTGAAAACCTTTGTAGGGAGTTGAAAGTCTGTGTTGCCTGCCGACAGCCCCAAAACATCACTACTCTAAAGTAGATCTGCATGAGGAATGGGCCAACATACCAGCAACGGTGTGTGCCAACCTTGTGAAGACTTACAGAAAATGTTTGACCTTTGTCATTGTGAATATATGACAAAGTATTTAGATGAACTTTTGTTATTGACCAAATACTTATTTTCCACCATTATTAGCAAATAAATTCCTTAAAAATCAGACAATGTGATTTTCTGAATAGTTTTTTCTCATTTTGTCTCCCATAGTTGAGGTCTACCTATGATGTCAATTACAGGCCTCTCTCATCTTTTTAAGTGGGAGAACTTGCACAATTGGTGACTGACTAAATACTTTTTCTCCACAGTATATGGTAAGTCAGACTAATAAAATTGACAATGTAGAAATGAGCTGTATCTAATAAAGTCACCTGTGATCCTATGTGGACAGTAAAAAATTGTTTGTTTTCAAAAGTTTATTAAAATTGTACTTACAGCTATGGTGTTTGACCAGCTTTGAACCACCTCCTTGGACTGCATGTGCAGAGCTTCACGCTGCTTTGCTGCAGCAATGAGGTCTTCATGTTGTTGGTTTTCATGATTCAAACGGTCTTGGATCCGCTGCCAGTCTGATTTGGGTATCACTGTGATTTGGCGAAGATCTACCTGTGGATGTTCTTTAGCCATCGCCTCAGCTGATCTAACTGTTAAAACAAAATGTCGTCTAGATGTAGTCAATATTAAAATATGTTGTAGTCTATAGCAATGTTGGGCAGGCTACTAGTAAAATTTAGAGAGGTGAGCTATTAGTTACTCAACAATAAATGAGCTTCACTACACAAAACTTATTACCCAAAGAATTCTAACAGAAAATATAACAATATAACAAGCTAAGTTACACAAATATGGAGAAGTAACTCAGAAGCTACTTCACGTTGTACCAACCTAATGCCATTGTTGAATATGTAATCTACTGATTAAACATTTATTATACAAGAGCTAATGGTTCAACACACCCACAAAAAAAAAAAGTTTTAAGAACTGGAGCTCGTTGATACAAACACCTACATATATGCTAATATAATTTCACAAAGATACAAACAAAAAAATACATGAACGCTCAAAAAACACTTTGATCAAAGACAGTGGATAAACTCTTAGACAGGTCAGTACCACCATCTTTGTAGACGTTTCTTCCTGAAGGTCAGCAAGCGTTAACATTCATTTTCTCATTTTCATCATTTATAAAACACATTTTATTATATAGCCTACCGCAGTAGGGAAACGAATGAGTCACCTGAATGTGGGTTCTTGGTGTTAAATATCTTAGATGTCGACAGTTTGGTTTTGGGATTGAAAGGCATTAAATACATATTTTTTTTCGACAAGTGTCATATATTTTTTGCAGATTAGGTCATAAAGTGACATTGGTATATATTTACATAAAACAGTTTGTTTATTGTACAATATAGTGATTATTCAACATGAAAATTGGGGAAACATTAGGGTTAAAGTGGTTGCTTAGACACCACAAACCTAATCAATTAATGCATTCAAGCTTTGTAACAATTTTAACCTCACAATTCATTTTTATTGACAGTAAATTTAACTCTGCGATAACTTCCCTAAACCCAATATTTTAATAAACACAGTATAATAAACAAAACAAATTTAAATAAACATAAGCTGAATTGTAAAACTGCGGCACCTAACATAGCACGTTTTAGATTACCAGTGCTACAGCTAACAGAGTGTATTTCACTCACCGTTTCTACATGACCCTTTTCTCCGACCATACTGAACAACAAACGCTGAAGCGGCTGACATCGTTGAATATATAATGTATGTTGTTTAATAACTTGATTGTAAGTTACATGACCAGGAAAGTGCAGTCCTAGTCTTAATTCAGCCAAGCATTTATTTCAAAGTATTAAACTAGCGGTTGTCTAGCAACGATGTTTACGCCGCCTCCAGTGGCAACCACTCGAAATCTCCTGAGGAAAGGACATTGTGCACCCAAAGCATTTTAGGATATAAACTGATCAACAGATGCCCTGAAAACATAAAGGAAATAAGCAAAATTGCTTTCATTTATTTTCTTATAAAGATCAAGTGGTTATTTGATTATATCTTTACAAAATCCTCTCTCTCTCTTTAGTTCTATTTACAAGTATACTCATATAATCACCAGACTTGAATCCAACCGTCCCCTAAAAAAATATTTGTGAATGGACTGTTTTTTTTATTCTTTGGCTTACGAGTTGGGGTTCGGTTTAGCCTGTTTTAAATTCTCACTAACAGTGGTAAGTAAGCAAAACTGACCTGAATTATTCGGTCTGCTTTGAAAAAAACACTTTTTTAAAAAGTATCTGTGTTGTGCATTCTATTAAATATAACGTATAAACAGAATACATATTAAAACTTCATACTTTGGCAGCTGAATAAAGGAGTTTAGTCCGTATGGGCGTGTCACGTTCCAGACAAGTTCCTCCTCCTGAATCCAAATGAATGTCTTAACAGGCATCAATCAATAAGAACCTTGCAATTGGCACTTTCAGACAGTTAACAACATCCTGCAGGATGAAGAGGAACATGGCTCCCATCTCAATAAAACGCCTGTTAATCAGCGAAAGTGTCGACCCTTGCTGTAAGAAGATTTTACAGGAAAATGGAATCGAAGTGACGGAGAGATACAATATGAGCAATGAGGAGTTGATCGCTTACATTAAGGTAACACTGAACTTTAAAAATTGTCTTTTTTACGTTAGGCATCCTCCGAGCTCTTTTAATGCAACTTTAATAGCATACCCTATATATAGTATTTATAACAATTATAAATGCTTACAGCGGCACGGTGGTTTAGTGGTTAGCACGTTCGCCTCTCAGCACTAGGGATTCCCCGTTCGAATCCCAATCTGGGTGTTTCCATGTTCTCCCGGTGTCCGCGTGGGTTTCCTCCGGGTTCTCAGGTTTCCTCCCACAGTCCAAAAACATGGATCAAGTCAATTGCCCCGGTGTGTGCCCACCAATAGATTAGCGCCCTGTCCTGGGTGTATCTGCCCAGCGCCCGAGACGTTCTCCTCTGGATGGGCAAGGGGAACCCCACCGTGACCCTAATATAGGATAAAGCGGGAGATAATGAATGAATGAAAAATGCTTACCTGCACAAAATGTCAACGTGTGCAAAATTTTTTCACCATCAAACTAATATTAGTTTGTATTTTGTATTCGTTTAATATTTACATTGTGATATTAATGTCTAATTTTTATTTTTGTGGTTAAGCACTTTGATGCTATGGTGATTCGATTCGCTACCAAAGTCACCGCTGACGTCATCGCGGCGGCCGACAGCCTGAGGCTGATTGGTCGAGCTGGAACAGGCCTGGACAACATTGATGTGGATGCGGCTACCAAGAAAGGCATAATTGTCATGAAGTAATAAATACAATAATACAACCTGGAGGCGTGAACTGCACGTTTTCTCATTAAAATAGCAACCTAGATCTATTTGTGTGTTTAAGGGAAGGCGTTTATGGGTGTTCAGTCCAGTTTTTGTTAAATGAGGGAAAAAAAAGTAATTTCCTTACATGGATAGAAAATAATAATGTGCACTGTGGTATAACAACTTAATGAGAAGCTTGTGTTAGAGGACATGCATGTTTTTAACAACAACAAATTACAATTGCCAAGTTGAAAAAAATTTAACCACTCTTGCTGCAGTACACTTAAACGTATGACATTACAAAAGGCCAGCCTTTACAACAATATTAACAATATGCTTGAAATGGTGTTTTCTTTAGGTGATCAGACAACTATGGTCTTAAGTTCATTGATGGACTTTCTGAAGCTGAGAATAATTAGTATGAAATATTTAAGCCCCAATATCCTGCAATCATACAATATAGACGGTACAATTGTGAATTAGAGCTTATATTCATAATTTGTTGTAAGAATTGCATCATATTCTTGTCTTTGTAAGCTTATGTTACTTAGAAATAATTGACTATGTTTATAATATAATATCAGAATTATACACTTTTCATTTGTAGCACCCCAAGTGGAAACACGGTTAGTGCTGCTGAACTGACCTGTGCCCTAGTGATCAGTTTGTCAAGGTAAAAACTAAATGCTCTTTTGTACCAATCAAATATGCAACAGTGTTTCTTTCAGTGGAAAGTCACTACAATCTTTTTTCAGGTTAAACTTGTATCCTATGGTAGTTGCATTCGAAGGATAATTTAAATATGCCATTTATTAACTGATATGAAAGTCAATTACAGCTTTGTAATATGAAAAATTGGTTGCATGGTGGCTTAGTTGTTAACACTAAGTTTTTAGTTAATTCAGTTCTCATTTCCCCCCCCACAATCCATCGATCTTATGCTTTATCCTCTACTAGCGTCATGGGGTAAGGGGGGTTTTTCCCATGCCTATCCAGGGGAGAAGGTTTCGGACCCTGGGCAGATACACACAGGACAGGGCGCCAATCTATCGCTTGGCACACATGCACTTACACACAAACATACCAATATTAGTTGTTAGTACCATTTGCCTTTAAACCAGCATCAATTCTTATAGGTACATTTGCACAAAGATGGGGATTTTATAGGATTATTGCTATATCCATCTACTGTCCAGAGAAGTCTGGCCAGAAGTGTTCTTCATGGAAGAGTTGCAGCCAAAAGCTATTCCTCCGACATGAAAACAAGGCCAAGCAACTCAACTATGCACAAAAATATATGAACTGGGGTGCAGAAAAATGGCAGCAGGTGCTCTGGACTGGTGAATCAAACCAGAATTGAACTATTTGGCTGTAGCAGAAACACGGTGGAGGTTCCTTATAAATTTGGGGCTCCATTTCTGCAAATTAAGTTGGAGAGTTGGTCAGGATTCTACATATAATTGAGTGGCATTTGATTTGTTTTTTAGCTATTTGCTTAGGAATGAAAAAAAAAGAAAAAAGAAAAAATATATATATATATGCCCAGCGATGGATTGGCGCCCTGTCCTGGGTGTCCATCTTGTTTGTTTTTTTTTAACAGACATGTTCCACAAGCTGTTATGTCAATGAAGGCTGGGAACTGGGATCGTAAAAAGGTGCTGGCTTTGCTTTTTTCTATCTGAGTTAGTAGATTAAATAATCTTCCTTCTAATAAAATCACTGCGGATGCTTTTATGTCAAATTAGGTTGGACAGTTTTGAAAAAGGGGTTTAATGTGTTACTAATTGTTTTACAGTTCATGGGCTCAGAGTTGCTCGGCAAAACTCTGGGAATAGTTGGACTTGGAAGAATCGGTAAAGAGGTGGCTACAAGAATGCAATCTTTTGGAATGAGGGTACAGTCAGTTTACAGTTTTAAATAATTTTATTTATTGTAAAAGGTCAATGTGTTGAAATTATATATTCTTTGCCAGGCAATTGGATATGACCCTGTTACTCCTCCAGAAGTTTCAAAAAGCTGGGGGGTCGAACAGATGTCTCTGGAAGAGTTATGGCCCCAATGTGATTTCATCACTGTTCACACACCTCTCATGCCATCTACAACAGGTGAGTGTGGCAGAATAGAATGGTTTAGATTGTAAAATGGTGGGAACAGACCAAAAAAAGAATCTCTCATCACCAAAACCACTTTATACACTTTGTTTCCAGATACTACTTATCAGGCAACATTGTTTAAAAAACAAAGTAGTTTAATTTTGTCTGTTTGGCTGGGACTGCATGGCACTGTAGTTTTAACAAGGCCATTTGTTAAACTAACAAGAAGGATAATGTGGAGCTTTTCTATATGGAGTTTGCATGTTTTTATGTATGGTTTATAGAGAAAGACCTAAATAATATGTAGTCTTAAACTCAAGGATGTTCTTAGTTACATCTTAACCATGTTGCAGTATTCTCAATGTTTCAAAATGGCATAAATTGAATATCTGACAATTTACTTTTGACAAATTATTTTTGCAGCAAATATATTCAAATATAAAATATGCAATATGGCCAATATTATTTAATTGTGCCAAATTAAATATGTGGGCAAAATGGTTTTATTTTTTTTTTATCAGATTGGACAAGGCCTGGATTCACAAGTTCTGTCTCCAATACTGTTAGCTTGGCTATACGAGTGAAAATTGGGTTACTGTTGGGCCAAGTAGGAGGAGAAAAATAAAGGGAAGGGGGATGTTGTAAAGAAAAATGAAAAATGAGAGGGGGATATAAAAATTTAGAAGTAACATTAAGAACCTTGAATGTAGGTAGAAGTATGTGTAGAAATATTTAAATGCACACTGCGCTGGCTCTGCGTCACACTGCTGATGTTATTTCACAGGTTTGCTGAATGATGACTCTTTCTCTAAGTGTAAGAAAGGTGTAAGGGTGGTGAACTGTGCCCGTGGAGGCATTATTGATGAAGCTGCTTTACTCAGAGCTTTGGAGTCTGGCCAGTGTGGAGGGGCAGGTTTGGATGTGTTTGTTGAGGTAAACATTTAACTTTACTTTTGCAAAGCCAGCTAGAGTGTTTAACATTATTGTTCGATATTAAAATTAATAAAACTCTTTTATTTTAAAGTTATCATCGGTTATGTTTTTTGAATATTCATTCATTCATTATCTTCCGCTTTATCCTCTATTAGGGTCGCGGTGGGATTCCCCATGCCCATTCAGGGGAGAACATACTGGCTGGGCACACACTCACACACAAACACACTCTATATGGGCTAATTTGGAGAACTCAATTGTCTTGACCATGTTTTTGGACTGTGGGAGAAAACTGGAGAACCCGGAGGAAACCCACGCGGACACAGGGAGAACATGGAAACTCCACCCAGATGGGGATTCGAACCGGGCTTCCCTAGGGCTGAGAGGCGAATGTGCTAACCACTAAGCCATCGTGCCACCGTTTTTTAAAAATGTATATTAGTTGAATTTCTTTAAATAATCTTTTGTTTTTTTATTTCTGGTTTAGGAACCTCCCAAGAACTGGGCTCTGTTAAACCACCCTAATGTAATCAGTTGCCCCCATATTGGAGCTAGTACGAATGAGGGCCAGGCTCGCTGTGGCCAGGACATCGCACTGCAGATTGTGGCATGGTCAAAGAAAAAGTATTAGTGGGATCTGTGAGTTATTTTTGTGCAAACACAGTAAACAGTGCAGCAGTAAATACTAAATGGACAAATATGCTTGTAGAAATGAGCCACCCCATATTTATTTACCTAATAATTTACTTAATAACTTAATTTTTCTAGGTATTTGGGACATTTTGTGAAAAAAATGTCACCTACCACACATAGGGTCTTGTGGCAATTCAGAACCAGCAAAAGGATTTCATAGTTATTTTTCAGTTTTCATTGATATTTACACAGCAAATCGTCTTAAATGTATTTTGAAATTAAATTATTAAACAAATCACATCACATTTTCCCCTGGATGTATTACACTTTAGGTCATTCATTAATGGAATACTAAAATTCTGCATGATGTAACAGATATTACAATATTAATTTGTCCTTTCATAAAACATTTTTTCAGGTCATCAGTACTACTTGGAGGTGCAGCTTGCTCCAGGCATGTAATCAACAAAACTTTGAAAATGTGTAGAAATCATTTGCAACAGCTTTATTGGTTTTCTCTCCATTATTGAACAATAACGCATTCCTTAAAATGTCCTTAGTGTAACTTGATGACTAACTTTAGGTTATTCTCTGGGCTTTATCTGTAAAAATGTCCATAATAACTGTAAATGTTGTTCTATATAGCAATTAAACATCACTAATAAAACAACTTTGCAAGACCTTTTTATTTCCTGTCTAATTCAGAAAATGTAATCATTTTAAGACTGCAGTAATATATTCATATTAACAATACAGTTGTGAGTAAAATAAAAAAAATAAAGATGCACCAAGCAGTAAAACCATGTTTATAAAAAAAAGAAACATAGACAATATCAATAAAGACACCAACAAACCAATTAAGATTTTTTTAGGGGGGGGGGGGGTTAAAAATGTATGATCTAATTTTCTTGGTAGTTCCCAAGTATACTGGAACTCATGTGCCTAGTACTATTAGCTTTTATATTTGGAAGTAGTGAACTACTGCACTGTCCGGCAGTATCCAAGGTAGCTTAGCAACCAACTATTACATATATTGTTTACATTTGGTCATTTAGCAGACGCTTTTATCCAAAGCGACTTACAAGGTGAACACAGGGTTAATCACAACATCCCTGGAGCAATGAGGGTTAAGGACCTTGCTCATGGACCCACATTGGTAATTGCAGTGGACCTGGGATTTGAACCGCCAACCTTCAGATTGATAGCCCAACATTGATAGATTGATAGCTCAACACCCTGACCACTGACCTACCGTGCCCTGTTTTGTTTGTATTGAAGTGAAATATTGAAATATTGTTTGTATTGAAATGGGGTCCAGATTTTAAACCAACCACCTAAACAATTGAAATTTAGAAGTGTTTATTGTGACTGGTTTACTAGTTGGGGTTTAATATTAACCGTTTGTATTTTTATTGTATCTCTTGCTAGTAATGCTAAGCAAGCAAAACTGAACTGACCTGTTCCTCCAGCTTAGAAATATTTTTAGCCTCTGCTAATCTGTCATTCGAACGTGTGACAATAAAAACCTAACGTTGTGCATGGTACAAAATAGCACGTTTGGACAGCATTTTACACAAATCATACTTAGTCAGCTGAATATAGGGTAAGTTTAGGTCGCGTGGGCGTGGTTACACTCGAGACAAGCTCCTCCTCCTGAATCCCAATGGGTCCATCAAAGGCATCAATCAAAAAGAATGAGTCCACGCGGGCTCTCCGTGCACACCACCAGCCACAGCTAGCCGCATCCTGCAGGATGAAGAGGAACATGGCTCCGGTCTCAATAAAACGTCTGCTAATCAGCGAAAAAGTAGACCCTTGCTGTAAGAAGATTTTACAGGAAAATGGAATCGAAGTGACGGAGAGATACAATATGAGCAATGAGGAGTTGATCGATTCCATCAAGGTAACACTGAACTTTATAAGGTCTCTCATTTACGTTATGCATCTAATTTCTTTCGTTTAACTCCGAACCACAGTAATCATTTCAAAATCATAATCAAAGTTCTTGCATTCTGATTTTGATTTATGTCAGGGAAACTCTTTAGCCGAGCTACGCTACCTCCCTCCTCCTCCTCCTCCTCCTCCTCCTCCTCCTAAATCTGATGTAACATCGGTAGCACTTGACTTGCATACAAACACCGTAAAGAACCAGAAAAAAAAACTATAATAAACGCGAAACAGTGCTAAATATGCAAAAGTCTTTTAAGATTTAACATGTATTTTTAAATTAGTTATTTTTGTGTATATGCGTCAGTTTATGTTTATGTATTTAATACTTTATTTAACGCTGCTTTGATTCCATTTATTTTATTAGTTTATAGAATATTATAAATCCTGACTTGCGGAAAACTTATAGATACGTGTTCTTAATGTATTCATCATCATACAAACGCCGGAGTATTTCCTTGATATTCACGTAAATTAAACGCCTTTCTGCTTTAATAATATTACTTGTTTGTGTCTCCTTTTCACTTTTGTGGTTCTTAAGCACTTTGATGCTCTGGTGGTTCGATCAGCTACCAAAGTCACCGCCGACGTCATCGCGGCGGGCGACAGCCTGAAGCTGATTGGTCGAGCTGGAACAGGCCTGGACAACGTGGATGTGGATGCGGCTACCAAGAAAGGCGTAATTGTCATGAAGTAATGAATACAATAATACAACGTGGAGGCGTGAACTGCACGTTTTCTCATTAAAATAGCAACCTAGATCTATTTGTGTGTTTAAGGGAAGGCGTTTATGGGTGTCCAGTCCAGTTTTTGTTAAATGACTAAGTAATTTACATGGATAGAAAATGATCATGTGCACCGTGGTATAACAAATTAATGAGAAGCATTTGGGGACAACTATAGGGACAGTGTTAGTGGACATGCATGTTTTTCAACAACAAGAAACTACAATTGCCAAGTTGAAAAGTTTTAATTTTTAATGTCTTTCAAAGTTCCATAGGAAATATAAGAAAATCACACCACTCTTGCTGCAGTACATTTAAACATTGGACATATCCTTTGGGTTTGTTTATACTTTAGGAGATTAGTTAAGACTTTTTAATTAAGGGAGAACATGGCATATTATCTTATCTTTTGTCTTGAGTATTTTAACATTAATTGACTTACTGAAGCTAAGAATAATTGGTATGATCAATTTAAGCTCAAGTATCCTGTAATCATACACTTTAGACAGTGAAGTTGTGAATTAAAACTTAAATTCATACTTTGTTGTGAAAATTAAATAATTTGCTTGGCTTTAAGTAATGTTGCTAAGGACTAATTGACTATGTTTATAATATAATATCAGAATCAAACACTTTTCATTTGTAGCACTCCAAGTGGAAACACCATTAGTGCTGCTGAACTGACCTGTGCCCTAGTGATCAGTCTGTCAAGGTAAAAACAAAATAAATGCTCTTCTGTACCAATTAAATATGTAACAGTGGTTCTTTCAATGGAATGTTACTACAATCTCTTTTCAATGTAAACCTGGATCCTATGGTAGTTGTGTCTGAAGGATAAAAATGTAAATTAAAAAAGTAACTGATACCATAACAAATTACAACTTTTTGCTTAGGAAACAATTTAAAATGTTCATTTTACAGACATGTTCCACAAGCGGTTATGTCAATGAAGGCTGGGAACTGGGATCGTAAAAAGGTGCTGGCTTAGCTTTTTTTCTATCTGAATTAGTTAATTAAATAATCTTCCTTTCAATACAATGCGGATGTGTTTGTCTGCTCTGCTTATCCACTCATTACAAATGAGGCTTGACAGTTTTGAAAAAGAGGTTTAATTTGTTATTAATTATTTTACAGTTCATGGGCTCAGAATTGTTTGGCAAAACTCTGGGAATAGTTGGACTTGGAAGAATCGGTAAAGAGGTGGCTACAAGAATGCAGTCTTTTGGAATGAGGGTACAGTCAGTTTACAGTTTTAAATAATTTTGTTTATTGTAAAAGGTCAATGTGTTGACATTATATATTCTTTGCCAGACGATTGGATATGACCCTGTTACTCCTCCAGAAGTTTCAAAAAGCTGGGGGGTGGAACAGATGTCTCTGGAAGAGTTATGGCCCCAATGTGATTTCATTACTGTTCACACACCTCTCATGCCATCTACAACAGGTGAGTGTGGCAGAATAGGATGGTTTAGATTGTAAAATGGTGGGAACAGACCAAAAAAAAAATCTTACTATGCATTTACAAAATATTAAGAGGCATATCAGTAAAAAATATTGCAGATCTTTACTTTTTACTTTATATTTCATCAAAAAAAAAAAAAGAAAACAATAAAACTTCAAAATGTTCAAACCAGGCGGCACGGTGGCTTAGTGGTTAGCACGTTTGCCTCTCAGCGCTAGGGATTCCCGGTTCGAATCCCCATCTGGGTGGAGTTTCCATGTGTCCGCGTGGGTTTCCTCCGGGTTCTCCGGTTTCCTCCCACAGTCCAAAAACATGGATCAAGTTAATTGAATTCTCAAAAATTGCCCCGTTTAGAGTGTGTCTGTGTGAGTGAGTGTGTGCCCAGTGATGGATTAGCGCCCTGTCCTGGGTCTATCTGCCCAGCGCCCGAGACGTTCTCCCCTGGATGGGCATGGGGAACCCCACCGCGACCCTAATAGAGGATAAGCGGGAGATAATAAATAAATAAATGTTCAAACCATTTTATGGTGTTTTATAATAATGAATGCCCTTTCGCTATTCATGTGCATCAGGTGAATATTCTTAAGAATAGAGATGTAATAAAGATTAAATGTTTAGTGGTTTATTTAAATGACTGAAAAATGAAGATTTCTAAATGTAATTTTTTTTACTTATCAAATGTAAACCTGCGCTGGCTCTGTTTCACACTATTGATCTTAATTCACAGGTTTGCTGAATGATGACTCTTTCTCTAAGTGTAAGAAAGGTGTAAGGGTGGTGAACTGTGCCCGTGGAGGCATTATTGACGAATCTGCTTTACTCAGAGCTTTGGAGTCTGGCCAGTGTGGAGGGGCAGGTCTAGATGTGTTTGTAGAGGTAAGACTTTTCAAATAACTTTATTTTTGCAAAGCCAGCTTGAGTATTCAACATTTAATGTTTGATATTAAATTAAATATGTGTAAAAAAAAAGAAATTACTGTTTAATTTTAGAACTTTAGAAGTTATCTTCATTCATGTTGTTGTTTTGTTTTATTCTGGTTTAGGAACCTCCCAAGAACTGGGCTCTGGTAAACCACCCTAATGTAATCAGTTGCCCCCATATAGGAGCCAGTACAAACGAGGGCCAGGCTCGTTGTGGCCAGGACATCACACGGCAGATTGTGGATATGATCAAAGGAAAAGCATTAGTGGGCGCTGTAAGTTATTTTTGCAGAAAGATAGTAAACAATAAATACTAATTGGACAAATGTACATGCATAAATGTGCCACCCAACAGTAATTTACCCACTGTATGACCTTATTTTCTATAATATTTGGGACATTTTACATAAATAAGCCATATGTCCTCATAACCTCATTTCCCAAGTCCCAAAAAACAGGGGAAATGTGTGTTGTTACCAGACAAGCCAACATTTAGGTTCAATTAATTAAATAAAGGGACAGTAAATGTGTGTCCATGAGGAAAGAAACTATTCAGACCTTCAGCAAAAAATGCAATTCTTATCAATTTATAAAGGTGCATTACATTTGCAACATGAGTGACTTGTGCAAGTTTAAAGGAAGAGTGCAAAGGTATATTGGAACAAGAGATGCTTGTTCATGTGGTCATTATAATAGCATCTATTTATTTTTGTTTTGCTAAATTTATGGTAATATGAGAAGAACATCGAACCACATTCTGTATGTGCATTCTGTATGTGCATATGACATGCAAAGTAGACAGACACAATGCATAGTCATGAATGACTTGTTCAGATCTGCCTTCTATTATACGTGTAAGGCCCATCATCAAGAGGAAAACAAATTACTGGTGAGATCAGTAATAATAAATTGCATATTTTGTACCAACATATACATGAATGTAAATCTAAATGAATCTATTTTCCATGTACACTAAGGAAAGGAGCTTTGTAAACTAGTGGTGTACATTTAAAGTATAATGTACCAGTACTTTAGAATGTTTTCCTTATTTTAAACTTTAATTTAAATCCACAACCTTCTTATAACCTGCTATATACGTAAATAATAATAAAAATTACACTAACGTTTAATAAATATGATAAATAATAGCTGAAACATTCAAAGATTAAAGCAAATCTAGGCTGCGTCAAAAATGCACCTTATGATGGATTTAACATGTCTGATATTGGTAATATTGATGTTGATCTGCAGGTGAATGCACAAGTTTTGGCCAGCACGTTTACTGCTGATTCACAGCAATGGATCAAGTTGGGTGAAGTTATGGGAAAAGTGCTAAGAGCTTGCAGCTCTTCCAGTCAATTCTACCCTCACGTCCAGATTATCACTCAAGGTGGGGTTTTATGCTTAAATGACACATTTCTGCTTTTACTGTATGAATATTGCTGTATTATATATATATATATATATATATAATTTAATACCTAGTTCATTTAACCATTCTAAAGCAGCAGTATGCTAAAATAATTTTTGTGAAAATACTTGCTTATATTTGCTTTTAAGTTCTGGTCTTGATGAAATGCTGACAACATGGTATGTACTTTGTGTGACATAAAGCACTGAGTAATATTGTTGATGCTAATAGCAATAACACAATATAAACTGTCTGTGCTGGTAGTAAAAGTCGCTAAGATGAACAACCCTTTCATGCGGTGCTGCCGCTATTACAAAACAAGTGCTCTTAAGTTACAGCAAATTCACACAATAAAAATGGTCAATATTAATAGCTAAAGGTTTAAATAAAGATGTAAATTCAACTTGGTAAAGCAACAAGTTTTAGTTGTAGACACAGGTCGCTACAATATAAGGCACTAGGCATATAAAATGTTGTTAAGGATTTACTGATACCTGCTGACTGTCCAAGAAATGCAAAGCTGGCTTTCATGTTACTATTTAGAAAGATTGATGTTTTTAAAAATAGCATCATTATTTACATTACAGTATGATCTTTTGCAGAGCATTTTTATCCAAAGCAACTTACAAGTATCCCAGTTTGATGAATGGGATGCACAGGCTTAACCATGGAGTAGTGTCCTTGGGGGTTCAAACAAAAAACATTTCGTAAACTCAGGGATTGAAAATGATATCATAACACATCCACTAAGCTACCACACCTATAATTACATTTTTTACACTTTAATGAACACATTCCCACTCTTTTTAACTTCTTTGTATGCTTTATTATTCTGTTCCAATACTTAAATTAGTCCTGACCAAGGCTTAATTCTCATTGAATTCTTAAAATAATATACTTGTATACCTTTAATGACTGGGTGTTGGCCTCTAGTGTTGTACTTGTGTATTGCAATCCTTATTTTCTCTGTGAAAATTTGTGTAATATTACTTTCTGTTTTGACACTGGGTTATTCTTTTGATTTTAGGTGAGTGTATTAAAAAATCAGTTGAGTTTTTAAGCTCAGCGGCCATTGTTGGACTGATGGCAGAAGGCAGCAAAAACCAGCCTAACCTGGTGAATGCACTTTGTGTCGCAAA
Source organism: Corydoras maculifer (assembly GCA_019802435.1). Taxonomy (NCBI): domain Eukaryota; kingdom Metazoa; phylum Chordata; class Actinopteri; order Siluriformes; family Callichthyidae; genus Corydoras; species Corydoras maculifer. Next base: position 396,664 of record JAFMOD010001006.1, on the reverse strand, counting down.
AGAGAATGGGATTTCAGTAAGGAACTTTCTTACATATTTAATACTTTGCTTGTAATATGTATTGGCCCTATAACAGGTAATTAAATATCTAAACTTCTTACCTTTTAAGAGGCAGTAACCTGCCAGCTTTTTTTGTTATCTACAGACCTTTTACACTATTCTTAAAAATCTAAATGCCAGACCATTGCAATGTGCCACTCTGTTTATTCATTTATATTTGAGGACCAAACATAACCAATTATGATGAGTTGTTTGTGATTGAACAATTTGTTCATTATTGATTTTAATGTCGTATTTAATTTAACATTTAATTCGAAAAATGTATTTTTAATGAATAAAATATTTTTTAAATAAAGCAAAACCCAATATACACTAAAAATACATAATAAAGGAATCATTAAATATATGGCAAATGAAGTAGAATGAAAAAAAAAACAAGAAACATTCACTAGAATACACAATTCTACCTATGATAATTTCTCCTCTGTAAGATAATTGGTGACATTAGACATTAGGACTTTAATATACAGTACTAAGTGACATTTTTAAAAAATATTTCTTGACAGATAGAAAGAAGCCACATTGAGGCCAATGAAGCTACTGCAGTCTGTATGGTGACTGTTTCGGTAAATGGCACAATTTATAAAGCCACAGGTACAGTGCAGGCAGTTGTTCCCATCCTTTTAGAGCTAAATGGTAGTGTGTTCCGTCAGCCGGTACCGCTTACTGGAAATCTGCTGTTCTTCAGAGCAGCAGCTTCACCTCAGCTCCTACCTAGTGTGGCTGGTAAGTTAAATGCATCCTACTGGTGGATTTGTACAACTTTGCATTGATGATATATTTGTTTTCATTATTTTTAAGGTATAATATTTAAATTTATGTTTTGTGCAGGTGTGCTGGCAGACGCAGGTGTAGAGATGGATCATTTTACTTCCTCTAGTGCTACTAGTATTGAACAGTGGTACTGTGTCGGGGTTGCCTGTGTGCTTGAAGACCTTGGCCCCTTGAAGCAAGTGGTTACAGAAGCAGTGCAGCTTCGTATATAAATCAATGTGTTTGTTTGGAATTACAGTATATTATACAGCAATTACAGATATTCAATCACACTTAATAATGTAAACATGGTTTTCTGTGACTTAGCAGTGACACAAAATGGCCATATAACAAAAATTCCCTATTTGCAAAACAGGCAAGTGGTTTATTTAGACATTGACAGAATTCACTAAAATATAGACAATGAAAGTGTTCTAAGAAAACAATTTTTTTTGGTATTTAGCAGTTTGTCCTGTTTACATACACTAACTTGAAAATGTGAAAAGTTTACAAAGAGTTGTACAAAAAGCACCTTATGGTAAAGCCCTGGAGCTTGTAAAATTAAACAATCTGACAGTCAAAAGTCAGTTTTTGTGTTTGAATAGTCAAAAAAAATATTACCTCTCTAATCTTTATTATTATATTGCTTGATATGGAGTTTCTGTTGGTGATTGCCATACACTAGCAGTTGATTTTTAAGTTCATGTTTAACCTATTGGCTACAATTTTGATAATTCAGATGTCTGTCTCCTATGTAAGCCTAATACTTGTTTAAATTCTTTATAAATTAAACCCCTATTATATATCCTTGTTGTGTTTTAATTTTATGATCTATTAACCTTAAAATCGAATTTTTTAGTGCATGTTAACACTTCCAAGTTCTAAGATGTAATTAAAAAAATTATTACATGACATCACAATAACCTAATTTTAGCTAGAATAATTGGTGAGGTCAAGTACCTCCAGCAAAGGACTATAGGGCTTAACGTTCTGTCCCTTGATTTAACAAAATAAGTATTTTGCATTTTTAAATTAAGGATATTTAAATAAAAATGTAGTTTGTTTTGAGTACTGATATTAGCAGTTTAAAATGGTTTTAAAAAAGGAAAATGACATGCCTTCTAAGCAGCAAGTGATTAATTGTATAAGAAATCTAAAAAAAACAAAAATATATAAATATTATATGTATAATTGTGAAACAGAAAATTTAAAGGTTGATTTAGACATGTATAATGGTAAAGATATTTAATAGCATATTTTTGGCTGTGGCTGTTTATCATATGATAAAGCATCCCATGTTTATTTTTGGAGTGCTTTGCAGCATCTCCATGAAAACTATGGGTAAGTTTTTCACGTTACAGGGCAGAAGAAACTGATGGCTAATTCTGTCATAAAAAAAACAAAAAAACAAAACATAAGCTTGCAAATGGTATGCTTGACCGTTTCAACAAAGTAGCAATTTTTGGCACAGAGAATGAATCTGTTATTGCTATGGCAACTGAAGGTAAACATGATCATCAGCTCTAGAGTACCAAGATTTAGATTATTTGTACTGACTGTGTTTAGTTTGGTAGCTGAAATTCATCTGAGGCAGAAGAGGCGGGTGACACTCTCTCCAACTGTACACGCATACCAAAAATAGGAATCAAAATGTGACCAACCACTTGTGTCCAATAAGGAGAGCCAGAGGGGGAGGGAGACAGACATGCTTGAGTAGCTTTAACCTAATCTGTTCTCTCTTTTATCTAAAACGCCAGCATTGTCATTCTGTTTAACTACCTCAGGTAAGTTGCAAGCTTGTGCAGTTCTTGTTTCTTTGTCAAATTTAGCTTGTTAATCAGGCATGCGTTGTTTATTTGCAGTTGTATATTTTAAGTATTTAAAAGTAATGCTCACTACAGAAAGCAAATATTTAAGTTAAATAGATTTTCCATGAATAACCATCAAGATATTTTTTTTTTATAAAATGTGGTTGCATAATTCTTCCTTTAATAGTGGGCTTTTATACTGTATTTAAAGGTTAAATCTTCATCCAACAACATAAAAAAATATATTTGTATATATGTATATGTATATATATATATATATATATATATATATATATATATATATATATATATTTATATATATATACATACACAATGTGTAAATCAATATGACACCAAAGCATAAAATAATTTAACTGTGTGAACCTAACATGATTTATGTATTATATCTGCAAAAAACATAAATTTTCTGGGCACTTATTTCTGGGCACGTATTAAAACAATATATTTCAGTTAATTTGTCTACAACATTGGTCTACTACAATTATGGCTGCTGTTTTTAATCTAAGGTAACTAAATGTTAAGGTTTAAGTGAGCATTAAAACTATAACTATAAAATTCTTACTTTTCCCTGCACAATGATTTATGAGCAAATGCAAAACAATTATTTTTCATTTGCAATTCATAATATATTATTCAGCTTTTGTTTAAAAACTTAAATCTAACAATATTGTGTATCACATTTATTGAAAGGACTATTTGTTTATTAAGCAAACAGTGTGGGATTTTTTTCCCACTTAGTTGTATTCTTTTTTATTTTATTTTATTCTGAATGCAAATGAAATAAAATGGGAAAATCAATAATCTCTACAAATCTATCTCTTTCCTCTTTAAGTCAAATTTAATAAAATACTTGAATATTCCCCAAAATAGCTAAACTATTTGATTTGTGTCTGGTAGCCTGTTTGTAATTTCTCATATCACTGATATAACTTAAATACTGTTTACTTTTGAACTGTATTTTTTATCTTAACAAATTTTCTAATCATTTGTATTTTCTATCTCAGTAACTTGCAATGTCAACCAAAAATGAGGAACAATACACATATGGATTTTGTGATGAAAATCATCCATTGGAAACCCTGAGTGCTCTTGAAGAATTCTACACATCTGGCCTATTCTCTGACATTACCCTCCAGTGTTGTACAGGGCAGACATTTCATTGTCACAAGGCTTTGTTGTCAGCTCATAGTGCTTACTTTAAAGTAATGTTTACCTCAGACATGAGAGAAAGGACAGGTTTTATCATCAATCTTCCCATGGTTGATGGAGAGATTCTGAGTGCGCTAATAACATACATCTATACATCCAAAGTTAGCATCACACAAACAAATGTACAAGGTCTTCTGGAGGCAGCTGACCTCTTCCAGTTCAGCTCAGTAAAAAAGGCCTGTGAGGAGTTTTTGTTGCGCTTTTTGGACATAGACAACTGTCTTGAAATTCTCGAATTTGCAGAGCTACATGTCTGTCCTTTGCTGGCGCGTGAGGCATTAAGGATCATACTCAGCAGATTTGAGGAACTAATACACCAAGAAGAGTTTCTAGGACTCGACCTCAAAAAGTTGATTACAATACTGTCTGCTGAGAACCTTAATGTGTGGAAGGAGAAGATATTATTAGAAGCAGTAGTGAAGTGGGTGACCTTTGATATGAATTCTCGCAGAGCTAAAATACCAGATCTCCTTAACTGTATTCAGCTAGAGTTCGATAACATGTACCTCATGACTGCTTTAGATGCACACAAATGCTGTACTGAAAATAAGCTATGCTCTGTCATCAATCAATCCATAAAATTATGTGGAAAAAGCTTTTCTAGAACAAATAAGAAGCTCACATCCAATATGTTTATTATAGGAGGATATTACTGGCACCCATTGTCACAAGTTCACATATGGGATCCAATTTCTAATTCTTGGTCCCAAGGGAAGGACATGCCTGACTATGCCAGAGAGAGTTACAGTGTCACACTTTTGGGTACCAATATTTATGTCACTGGAGGATATCGTACAGAGACTGTGGATGCCCTTGACACAGTTTGGATTTACAACATTGACTCAGATGAGTGGAGAGAGGGTTGCTCTATGATCACGGCTAGATATTATCATTGCTCTGTGACCTTAAATGGATGTGTATATGCCATAGGTGGTTACAGTGGGGGTGCTCCTGCTCACGAGACTGAGTTCTATGATCCATTAAAAAAAAAATGGTTCCCTTTGGCCAATATGATCCAAGGTATGAATATCACAACAGAGTTTAAAAGTACTGGTTACAGATTTCCTAAAGAACAAGACATAATACAGCACTGCATCATGCTAATAAAGAGTACAGTTAGAAAAAACATACTAAATTTAGCATATCAACATCTGAAAGATATAAAATCTTTTTGAATTGCCTATTGAAGGTGTTGGAAATGCTACTGCATGTGTGGTGCAAGATAAAATCTATGTGATTGGTGGCCACTATGGATACAGAGGGAGCTGCACCTATGAGAAAATCCAGACTTACAGAGCTGATATCAACGAGTGGAGCATTAGTACAGCAAGTCCCCATCCAGGTAAGGCTACTTTAGGTTTTTGATTTCAAAAAGTTAAAGGAATAGGCTGGTTGGTGGACCCATGCCCATAAGCTACAATGAACAGTTGTCTTTTAACGTTGCTGATTCTCCTCATTGAGGAGGATTAGTATTACGTTTCCCTGTTTTTTAAGGTTTCAACTAAGTATGTAATTTCAGTGATGTGATTAATGTTTTTGAGAGTAAATAGGAATAATGGAAAAATTTGATTGTTTTATTTACACTAAAACTTTTTAAATTGACAATAATAAAATGATATTTTGAACGTATGATGTTTATCTTTATGACATTTAGTAGAAGTCCTAGCCAGGAGAATGTATATGATTGATGCTACAAAATTATTTGCTGGCTAGAATTTAAAAAGCTTTCAAAAGCATACAAAACCAGTATTAAAATAATCAAAATGTAATTTTTCAGTAAGCAAAAGTAGTATAGCATTTAGCATGGCATAAAAAAGGATTACATTTTAAGACATGTTTTCTACATTTTAGAATATGGACTATGCTCCGTGGCCTTAAACAACAAGCTGTACCTGGTTGGTGGACAAAGCACTGTCACTGACTGCTATGACCCCGAGAAAGGTGAATGGACAAAGACTGCCACAATGAAGGAGAGCAGGATGGAGTGTGGCACTGCTATAATAAATGGCTGCATTTATGTGACAGGTGGCTATTCGTACTTAAAGGGGACATACTTGGAAAGTATAGAACGATATGACCCTGAGCTGGACTGCTGGGAGGTAGTAGGAATTTTACCAAGTGCAGTTAGGACACATGGCTGTGTTTCTGTGTTCAGTATGTAGAGTTACAAGTGTTGATATTATCTCATTGGGCATTCCTTTTAACTTTTAACAAGTTGTTTTCAAAGTGTAATGATTGTGCCAAAAGTACTAAATATACATTTAAACTAAATTTTATAGATATGTTTACAGGGTTTGTTGCTAAATCACATATGTATTTGTTACATAAACGTTTGTTACATAAATCCCTACAAAAAGATTTTATGTTCTTAAGAAAGTAGCAATTGGGTATTTAATACTTGTGTGCAATGTATACATAGGTACCTCTACTGAATGACCAACCCAAGACACCTTTTCTATACACTCAGTTCTCTTAACTTTTTTTTTTCATAATTATTTAACTTATTTCTTAGCATTTAAAAAAGATCAAGCCTTATATTTTCCCATTAAGTGAGCATTACATCAGTAATTTATTGCTGGCTCAGTACAAGGTAATGCTATACACTTATAGAAATTGTTCATCAGGTCATTACAAAATGCTTTAAATAGTTATTAAAATTTATCAGTTACTTAAAGTACAAAACCTGCTTTTTAGCAAGACAAGAGTTTTGGGTTGCTCCTCCTTTTTATTATTTTACTAAACAAACAAATAAAACCCTAATAATAAATTTTCTTCAGAAATAAATTACATGGTAAACTACATCTAAATGTATGTATTTATTTGACTTTTTTCTGGATTAAATAAAATGACATAAAAAGAGCAACATACTTGAAGGTACAGTCATGGAAATTTTATATACAGGATCTTACATCATGTTGGGGTGAATCGGATGAAATCCACCTGGATATCAACCTGATAAAAAAAAAAAACACATCATAAGTAAAATAATTAAATAATTAGACTGGTTCTCAGCAGCCTTTTAAAAATAGAATGCTTTAGAATTATGACAATTTGAAAGGATGGTTAAAAATTTTTTTAATCAGCTGGAATTACTTTATTTTCACACTGCCTATTGAACAATAATTTATTAAAGGCAATTTAAGATGTTGTGCTATATCCATACTATGGACATGTTTTAAAAACATGTATTAAAATTAAGGGTCAATAAATACAATTTTAAAATTTATGAAATGTGAGATGAAGTGAATTAAACTTACCGATTTCTTTTTGTGGAATTTATAGGATGCAGGCAGGTTAAACCTAAGCTCTGTGAACGATAGAGAACATTCAGATTATGTCCAAATAATATTTTAAATTACTTGACAATTTTTTTTTAAATCAGGAAATGCATTAGTAATAAATTAAAATCAATTTATTTACAACAAAATAAACAAATATTGAAATTTAAAAAGATATTACCTGCTATTACTTCCATTTTAACTTTCCACTCATTTGCTTTTTTTTGTATGTGCTATAAAAAATAAAGAGTTTTAGTGATAAATATTTTTTGATGTTCTACTGATTTGAAAAGAAAGATCTTACATCTCGTGTAGAAGTTTTATGGAGGGAGTATACAGCTCCGCTTGACATAGAAAGTGCAGTCTTTAAAAACAGCATGTCTATACCTTTAAGAATATTTTAAATAACAAATATATGTTTATTCACACAAGGTCATATTTACTGTTATCATATTTATGCCAATAATTGGCTGTCAAAGTGTAAAATATTGTACAAAATGTGGATTATTATATAAATAAGTTCATTATTACATTAATAGGAGTACATTCTTACCCTGATTGTGTTTAGTTCCAAATGGTGGGTTCATAATCACAGTGTCAAATTTCTTTGAATATAATGACCCTATGGAACTGATGTCAGTCTGGACCATGTCAATGTTTGTAAGCTCAAACTCATCAACATTTTGTTTAAAAGTGTCCAGTGCATCACTGTCAATGTCAAATCCCACACAGAGTCTAGAGATAATAAAATGAAGACAGTTAGACAGTTATGGAAATTCTTGTTTAATATTACGGTTGTTATACACATAAACACTTACTTTGTTAGGTACACATTCTTTTTCATTTAACCAAATCTAGTAAACAAATAGATAACACTTTGTAGTTTTACAAATATCTTTTTCTAGATATACATTTGCATTACATTTACATTTGGTCTTTTAGCAGATGTTTTTATCCAAAGCGACTTACAAGGTGAGCACAGGGTTAATCACAACATCCATGGAGCAATGAGGGTAAAGGGTCTTGCTCAAGGACCCACATTGGTAACTTCAGTGGACCTGGGATTTGAACCCCCAACCTTCAGATTGATAGCCCAACGCCCTAACCACTGAGCTACCGCACCTCCAACTGGAGTGAGTTAGTCCCTGTGTCTCTTTTTTAAATAGTTAGGACCCCAACAGAACACCACAAGAAGGTATTATTTGGGTGGTGGATAATTTTAAACTCTTCAGTGACACATTTTCAGCAGTGGTGTTAGTACATATTGACCTATGAGTAGATGTAAATATAAAGTCTGTAACAGTAGTTTATCTTTTGTTAAACATTTTGGGTTAGTCATCCTCTAATCATTAATGAGTGCTTACAGGATGATACTGAAATTCCAGCAATTCTGGATACCCTACAGGGTATTGGTGGCTGAACATTTTAAGTGGTGTACTATTCCCTTCCAACAATGATACTGAAATTCCAGCAATTCTGATCCACTCAAACCAAACAACATACATTAATGTACATTAGTGTGTCACTACAGTGCTAAAAATGATCCACCACCTAAATAAATATGGTGATCTTGAACACTGGAAAACGAGTAAATGGGATTTTGAAAAAAATACATAGAAAGAGATGGGGTACAGCTTGTATTTTTAGAAGTGACTATATGGTAAGTGGAATTAAAAACCCTGATGTGTACCTTTTCATTCATTCATTATCTCCTGCTTTATCCTCTATTAGGGTCGCGGTGGGGTTCCCCATGCCCATCCAGGGGAGAACGTTTCGGGCGCTGGGCGGATACATCCAGGACAGAGCGCCAATCTATGGCTGGGCACACACTCACTCACACAGACACGCACGCATACACACTCTATCTGGGGCAATTTGGAGAACTCAAATGACTTGATCCATGTTTTTGGACTGTGGGAGGAAACCCACGCAGACACAGGGAGAACATGGAAACTCTACCCAGATGGGGATTCGAACCGGGAATCCCTAGTGCTGAGAGGTGAACGTGCTAACCACTAAGCCACCGTGCCGCCTGATGTGTACCTAATTCAGTTAATGAATTTGATAACAGTTCTCACCCTGAATCCAAAACTGCAGCTCCGATACTGAGTACGCCACATCCACAACCCAAATCTGCCACTATTTTATTCTTAATGTCATCGAATGTGTTATGAATAGTGTAGAGCATACAACCTGTAATAATAAACAGAAAACATTACATTGAATTATCTGTCAATAGGACTCATTGCTACTATAAATGCAAGGAAATACCAAATAAGTGCTTCTTTACAAATACCTACACCAACCACAAAATCATAGATACCTGCTATATGGGGACTAGTGGGATACTGTTCAAGAAGAATCTTTGGGTCCTCAAATTCATCTACTTGCTGAAGACAACTCTCCAGTTCTTTAAGTTTCATGACTCCAATTACTGTAAACTGGAATTCAGGATTTAGTAGCCAATCTATAAAAAGATATAAGAAAAAAATTACAACAAATCTACTGGGTGAAAAAAAGGGACACAACCTTAACAGTTAGCCAGTCCACTACAGAGCAGAGTGTATACATTTATACAACAGAATGTAGAAAACTAACTTGTGCATGAGTTACTATATGTAATATTTAAAAATGTTAATTTGTCAATTTGACATCATGTTATGTATGGTATTGGTACAACCCATATGTCAAGGTGGACAAGATGGTGAACTTTAGAATACTGCGCAATGATTTCACAATAATGTGCAGAACCAGCACTTATACATTTTGAATCAATGCATTTAAAACAAATACATTTTTAATGCAGCAATTAGATCACCAAATTCAGACAGACCTACGTCAAATATAAATCTAGAGCTGGCAATATGGAAGGCATATATTATTACATTTCTTTGTTTTTTGTCATTCCCATGTGGTTCTCTGTTCTCTATTGGTCAGGTCCATCACAGAACAGGTATAATTTGGGTGGTGTATTGTTTGTCAGTTCTGCAGTGACACTGATGCGGTGAGGGGGTTTTAGTTCAGCAGTGCTGCTGTAGTTTCATTTAAACTTCACAGTGACACTGCTTTGATCTGGGATAAAATAATACCCCCAACATATTTTTTTAAATATATAATAATAATAATAATAATAATAATAATAATAATAATAATACCCGCTCTGAGTGGTGCTATGGGGGGGGGGGATCCTGACCATAGGAGAACAGAATAATGGGAACTAACACAGTATGTACTGTTGTCCACAACAGATGGACTACAGTCTATAATTGTAGAACTACAACGTCCATCTTTAGAGTAAGTGGAACTGATAACATGATCAATAACTGGAACAAAAAGAAGTCGTAAATAAACTGATAGTCCTGCCCTGCTCGTGTCACACACGGAGATACACATAATTTAACAACATTTAACGTGTGTGTGTGTGTGTGTGTGTGTAAAATGATGAAGACAGTGTTTTAACGGCTTTGAAATGAAAATATTGCATAACAGATTGAAGGGACTGTTGTAACTGTGGATGTGAGTCCGAGTTTCGTTCATCTGTTTTTTTATCGAGACTCAGTAGCAAAAATGACTTTAACTTACCTAAATGCAATAAACTGTGCAGGAATATAAAGAAGAACAAACATGACTCTGAAACTGCAGACTACTTGCTCACTTAATATTACGCAACCATGTTTTTAATAAAGGGACTCTGGTTTCACATGCTAGTTCGAAATCGCTTTACGGTTTAACACGTTGTACGATTTGTCAAAACAAGAGTCCCTGTCTAGTCTATAACTAAATGTTGTAGAAATATTTAACCCTAATGTTTAACATTTATGGAATTTTGTCACAAATTCCCATTTTATTATTTTAGATAATTTTAACACAAACTTATCAAATAAATCTTGCATGCATAATCTTCAGGTTTATTTATTCAGAATTAATGACTAATTACTCTAAAAATTACAAATGTATTTATTTCATATACATGTCATATAGCCCAGCGATGGATTGGCGCCCTGTCCTGGGTCTATCTGCCCAGCGCCCGAGACGTTCTCCCCTGGATGGGCATGGGGAACCCCACCGCGACCCTAATAGAGGATAAGCGGGAGATAATGAATGAATGAATGAATGAATGAATGAACATGTCATATATTGTTTAAATTGCATAATATTCAACGAACAAATAAAAAAGGCATATATTTCTTTAAATTGCATGTTATTTCTACTAATATAATAAACCAAATCAATAAAAATGCATCACATTTACATAATTGCTTTCCATTCAATACAATCAGCCCACGTTTTTCATTTAACAGCTTTATTAACATTAAAGCCTCACAAAGATCGTAAAGACATGAAATTACACCATCTTGAAATGTCATTTCAGTCATTAAATGAAAGTTATATCTGTGCATTCACAAGACCCCATAGGTTCCATTTTGGCAAGTTTTCCTTCAATATTTGGTGGAGAAAAAAAGACTTGATTAACAACAAGCTTTGATAGGAACTGATACAATTCTGTTTAAAACAAACATCTTTAACAATTAATTAGCTCCCAGTGTATTTGGAAACAGTGCAAGAAAAAACTGGTTTGATCTCAGCTACTACAACACTGTCAGTTAGCACACATAAAAAAACTGCTTATCTAAGAACCATTCTACAAAGCCACACTCATAACTAACTGGGGAAACAAAGACAGGCAGGGGCTGTCTAAGTGCATTATTGCCAACCAAATTACTGAAGCATTTTGAGTTTCAGTGCCTTTACTTCTGGCGAAAGCTTGGAGTCCAGGTCCATCAGGATTTTCTGGTACACCTCGAATGTACGCTTCAGGCTTTTTGGAAAGCTCAAAACAAGAGTCCCTGTCTAGTCTATAACTAAATGTTATATATTAAAATTACATTTTTATGTTTTAATTTATTGTTATTATTTACATTTGATATGTTTCTGTGTAACGGTATTTTGCAAATCTTGTGACAAATAAGACATGCTCAAATGGGGGAGAGCTTTTTACACACACACACACACACACACACACACACACACACACACACACACACACACACACACACACACACACTATATTGGAGCAATATACAGTGGGTGAAACCGTCAGCATCCTTACATCTAAGAGTCTCTCTTATACCCAGATTTTTGTTTAGTAAAGTGGGAATGAACATATTAAAACTAATATTAAAAAATTATAAATAAAATGCATTGGTAATGGTCCTTCGATGGAAAGTAAAAATGTGTAATGCCCTACAGCACCCTCTTGCGGTTAAGAAGCAGCATGGCATAAGGACATTATATGTGCTATATTCACAGGAACTTTTATGAACAGTTTATGATTTTTTCTGCTTTTTTAATGTAACTTAACTGTATAAAAATAAACATTTGTAAGTGACACTTATTTATTAGTTAAAACAACTGTTTTGTTTCTACACTCATTGTCCAATTGATTCACTTCTCACAGAGACACATTTACTATGGTTCATCTGTTCATTTGCATACTTTGTTAACAATTTTAACACAATTCTTGGATATTGGTTAGTTGATGAAAATGATCCAATATTACATATCTATAATTTGCTAAGGCATTTGGACCTTTAACATTAAAGGTGTTTGCTTACAATAAGACAAAAAAACAGCATATGCATCTGTTAAAGTCTAAATATAACAGTATTTGTTTGTATCAATGTATTAGTATAAAAAACCTAAAAGTAAAAAAAATCATCATTAACCAGGAAATGTCTAGAAAATCATCTTGAAACAGTTTAAACTTATCAGTATACAGTCAGTCTATTATACCTCCACAGGAATGGTTGTTCAACTAAGATCACCCCAAGAGCAAGGCAAGTACTAGTCAGTGAGGTCACAAGAATTTTTTTTAGGAACTGAGAGCCTTTATCATACTTGTTACTGTTAATGAGTCCACCATCAGTAGAAAACTAAACAAAAGTGTGCATGACAGGAATGAAGGCCACTGTTTTCCACAAAGAACATTGCTGCTCATCTGCAGTTATCTAAAGATCACATAAACAAACCAGAAGGATGTTTTGTTGACCAATAGGTGTTTTTTGGTGTAAGCTAAAACTGTTTGGAAAAAAAACAATTGATTTCAGCATACAAAACTTATCTCTTCTGTGAAATATAATGGTATTATTATGGTTTGGTGACATCTGGGCCAGAAAAGCTTGCTATCCTTAATAGAACAATTAATTTAGATTTACAACAGCACATTCTAAATAATCTGGCTGATTCTTGATTGCTGGAGTTCAAATTTTTAGAGATGTATGTAACTTTTTCCAGCTTAATAAATATCAACAACTTTTATGAGGTCCTCAGGCATACCCTTTATTCATGCCATGATACATTTCCACAAACATGGTGAAAAGTCAAGATATTGTTTTCAATAAATAAATTAACTAGTCTAATATATTTGTCTCATTTGTTTGATTTGCTTCTCTTTATCAAATTGTATTTTTACTTTGAGGACATGATTAATCTTTTACAAATGTATCCCAAAAAATGGAAAGGATTCAAAAACTTTCAACCCGCACTGATTTTATTTTTTTGTTGCAATCTCGACCCTATAGTTTATATACACACACAGTAAGAGAGAAAGAGAAAGAGAGACTGAAAAACATGTACATGTGTAATGTGTAAAACTGCATGCACTGTCCACAAGTCAAAGGAAAACTAAATAACAAATTGTCCACAAGTCAAAGGACAACAAAATAACAATTAGAATGAAAGTAGGTTATATTTCAAATCTCTCATTTTAAAATTGTATTTAAACATTATACTGTACAGACTAATAATATATTTATATATAAATACTACATGGACAAAATTATTAAGGCAAAAGTATTATTACATGTACAGAAGCTTTTGTAACGTCTTATTCCAGGTATTCCAACATGCTTCTGCAGCTATCCCAGTTTCATGAACAAACACCGTTCTAGGTATTGGAATGTGTTTTTGCTCATTCATTCATTAGAGCATTTGTAAGGTTGACACTGATTTTGGCTCGCAATTGCTGAACTTGTTTATTCCAAAGGTGTTGGATAGGGTTCAAGTCCCTTTCTCTTTGACCAAAACTACCCAATCATGCATTTGTGAGCCTTGCTCTATACACAGAGACAATAAAAAAACAGGAAACAAAACAGGCCCTCCCCAAAGTGTTCCCGTTGAATTTGATGTATACACACTAAATGGTTAAATTCTTGTTATTGTACACCTGTGGGAATGGGTCTGAAAATTTTATATATTTATATATATATATATATATATATATATATATATATATACACACACATGTGTGTATGCTATGTAAGAAGCTATGTATGCTATGTAAGAAGCTGCACACAGAAATATTTAACCCTAATGTTTAGCATTTATGTAATTTTGGCACAAATTCCTATTTCATTATTTTAGATAATTTTAACACAAACTTATCAAATAAACCTTACATGATGCATATTTAATCATGTAATAAAGCCTATTTATTTAAAATACATAATCTTCAGGTTTATTTATTCAGTATTAATAATGTCTAAATGTCTAATAATGTCTCTAAAAATTACAAATGTATTTATTTCATATACATGTCATATATTGTTTACATTTTATAATATTCAATTAAAAAATTTAAAAAAGCATATATTTCTTTAAATTGCATGTTATTTCTACTAATGGAATAAACCAAATCAATAAAAATGCATCACATTTACGTAATTGCTTTCCATTCAATACAATCAGCCCACGTTTTTCATTTAACAGCTTTATTAACATTAAAGCCTCACAAAGATCGTAAAGACATGTAATTACACCATCTTGAAATGTCATTTCAGTCATTTAAATGAAAGTTATATCTGTGCATTCACAAGACCCCATAGGTTCCATTTTGGCAAGTTTTCCTTTAATATTTGGTGGAGAAAAACAGGCTTGATTAACAACAAGCTTTGGTAGGAACTGATACAATTATGTTTAACACAAACATCATTAACAATTAATTAGCTCCCAGTGTATTTGGAAACAACTGGTTTGAGCTCAGCCACTACAACACTGTCAGCTAGCACACATAAAAAACTACTTAACTAAGAACCCTTCTACAAAGCCACACTCATAACTAACTGGGGAAACAAAGACAGACAGAGGCTGTCTAAGTGCATTATTGCCAACCAAATTACTGAAGCATTTTGAGTTTCAGTGCCTTTACTTCTGGCGAAAGCTTGGAGTCCAGGTCCATCAGGATTTTCTGGTACACCTCGAATGTACGCTTCAGGCTTTTTGGAAAGCTCAAGTTGAGCGCATAAATCAGCCCATAAAGCATCATGCATGCATGGTTGACACATTGCGGGTTATGGAGAACTTCCACGCCTTCCAGCACAACACCAATATCAGCAAAGCGTCCATCACCTGGACCATGACCCTTTGCTTGAACAGATTAGATGCCCATGACCTTCTCTGCCATGTCTGCCTCAGCAGATTTAATGTAATACTATATAAAGAACAAAATGATGTGTGACGACCAACATCTAAGCAACTCATCCTTAGGCCAACTAAATTTTTGAAGCTATTTCTTTAAAGCACTGCATATATGCATTCATGAGAATTAGATGGATGCAATTTTAAGGTAAAAATGAACTTAAGATCACCTACCAATAGCCTGGAAAAAAAAGGAAAAAAAAGTCATAGAGATGCATTTTGTGTTCTTGTTAAAATGAGATTATACAAGGTAACACTTAAAACCCCTGACAATTATCTTTTACAATAGTAGTTTTGTTCTCACATGTTTATGGTTTGATCCCCCACTGAGGGCAAAGTTTTGTGCTTCTTTATGCTATATGATGGGATTTCCGGGAAGACTGCTCTTCTCTCAATGAAGCCTTTGACCTGCCAGAAAAAAACATTTAACAAAAATACCAACTAAAATACATAGATGTATAAAAACATAGAACGAGGAACCCGCCCCCACATTGATTTTGATGTAAATATGTAACTGTCAGTAACCATAAGAGTCAAATATATAACTGTTCATTGATGTAGGTAAAATGGATTGAAGGAACGTATACAAACCTCTCCAATCCTTTCTCTCCTCTTACTTCTCTACTCACCTCATAGCTCTTTTAAGGGTAAAGTTTACATCTCTCTTTGTAAACTTAAACTAGATATTAGACGTGCACAAGCTTCACTACTTCCTGACATTAAGATCTTTATTTACTGCATATACTATACGTTTGTGATAAATTAAGAGTAGCACTGCTTATCGTATACTCTTCTGTCAAGAGTCTAATGCTGACTCACATTGTGTTTTGCTTAGTTTTTTGCTACCTAGTGACAAAACTTTGTAATGTTAACAGGAAAGGTGCTGGACTGCATTAACAATTTGAAATGACTCAACTTATCATCTTTAAAAAAAGTGACCCGTCTTGCATTGGCCTAAAAGTTGGCAGTATGAGGAAGAGAAGGGTTGAAGGGAGGATGAAGGGAGAAAAAAATGTAGGGAGAAAAATAAATAAATAAATAAATAAATACACCTTACCCAATCCTAAACTCTCCCTTTACCCCTCACCTGTTGGAAACGCCCTTTTTAGTCAATATTCAGCCCCAAAAGCAAAAACTATTTTTGCTTCCAAAATACACTGCTTCATTGACTGCCTCAGATCCTCAGCTGCCTTTTGACAAAGAAAAACAATAATTATTCCATTGTTTTTCTCTATGGCCGATCCTAAACTTACTACAAGGTATGCTAATGGGGAAGAAGAAATTACATTTTTTGTGAACAGCATTGTAAAAAAAAAAAAACAGCAACCCGTTAAAACCAAAATTGACACCTTTTAAATATCCCATGCTCATCCTATACAATATGTGTGAAGTTACACTGGTGGGAGGAAGTGAGTATGACCAAAAGAAGGATACAGATTGGAACTGATCATGGTCCACTGCCATGACAAAATCAACACTGCCACAACATTGAAAAGAGCAGAAGAGAGAAAAGGAGACCAAGAAGAGAGTGAAGTGGACACCAGCTAATCAGTCTTGTATTGGTTAGTTTAAATTAACATGGCAAAGTTCTCAAGGCGTTGAAGTTCATAAGCAGGTGTGACCCCCCCCCCCCCCAAACAAACAGTAAAACCCAGCTGATCAGATCCAAGAATCAAAATTATCTGACATTATTTAAAATGTTTTTCTTAATAAATACTTCCAAAACATACTGCTGGGTCATATGGACTGAAGTGCCCATGTCCACCTTGTTGTTTTTGTGAGATATGTCATTTGTGAGATATAAGTGCATGAGTGCATTTAGGTGCCAGGACCCAGCCTACTTTATCCTTAGGCTCTTCTGTGGCCTAAGTGGATTTACTTCCTAAAAAATGGGCTTGACCTTGATCCATGTTTTTGGACTGTGGGAGGAAACCGGATAACCCGGAGGAAACCCATGCAGACCATGGGGAGAACATGGAAACTCCAACCAGATTGGGATTCGAACCAGGAATCACTGGCGGTGAGGGGCAAACGTGCTAACCACTTAGTCACCGTGCTGCCCTCTACGAAAACCAATTAGATAGTATGTATTAACTAATTACATTCAATACATTTCTAAATTGATTGAAAGATGTAGATAATAATTCATTTTAATGCATACATATTAAAAATATAAGTTTTTTTCAATAAAATAAAATAGATTTAAATGCATAAAATGAACTCTTGCTTCTTTTAGCTATATATGGCCAAAACATTTCTTATCATTGTGAGTTTATTTGTGCTTGTTCATAGACGGGCAGCAGAGACCACAAAGAACATCAGTACATTTGACCAAAATGCAGTCGATTCCATTCCCTCAATTTTAATGACCCAGTTAGTCTGTTTTATTTCTTATTATGTGGGTGTAGGATGGGGTGTTCTTTTAATGTATGGAATTTAAATGTAGGGTGGAGCAGAATTTGGTAAGGAAGTGTTTTATAGCTTAAAATGGTTAAGGAGATTGAGAGCAAGTGATGGGGAGATGTGGTCAAGGCTGTTGTGGTGAAGAAACCCAAAGCCTGCCGTCTGACTAGCACCACAGTAACAGCATACTTCCCATTCTTCCTCCAAACCTCAGGCCAGTCATGCCAATTCTTCTCACTGAGTACTCGCAGGCTCCCCTCCTCCCTCTTTGCGATGAATGGAGGCTGGTGTATGGTGAGTGTGTGTGAACAGTCGTAACTGTGGAATGTAATTCATGGTAATGTTTATTTTTTGCTTTCTTGTGGTGACTTTATTTTCCCCCTTTTTTTCAATGTTTACATGAAAAGTAAAGAACTAGCATTTCCTGACACATACAAACGTACCCATGTATATTTGCTTCTCATTAACCGAATAACACGAGTATATGAGTGAATGAACATATGGATAAATTAATGATGAGCTAAGGACTTCTATAATTTTCATTCATTCATTCATTATCTCCCGCTTTATCCTCTATTAGGGTCGCGGTGGGGTTCCCCATGCCCATCCAGGGGAGAACGTCTCAGGCGCTGGGCAGATAGACCCAGGACAGGGCGCCAATCCATCGATTGACACACACTCACTCACACAGACACACTCTATATGGGGCAATTTTAAGAATTCAATTAACTTGATCCATGTTTTTGGACTGTGGGAGGAAACCGGAGAACCCGGAGGAAACCCACGCAGACACGGGGAGAACATGGAAACTCCACCCAGATGGGGATTCGAACCGGGAATCCCTAGCGCTGAGAGGCGAACGTGCTAACCACTAAGCCACCGTGCCGCCCTTCTATAATTTTCTGAATGAATTCCAGTTGTTCCATTCGTTATATCAGTGAAGATTAATAGGGGGCAGCATAACCCAACTAGTGATTGAGTAGCAGCCCCGCATCTGTTCACCTACAGTCTGAGACAGTATCCGTTGCCTTTTGTATCTTAATGCTTTTCCCTCGTGCACACTGCCAGGCCGGTGGCAGTCATGATGAGGAAATGATAAAGGCCAGTGGTCAAAGCAGCTTTAGCTGTCAAACTCGTTTAAACAAACACAATTACCTCCTTTTGCTGGCATCTGCTGGTTTGAAATGTTTATGCAGTTTTCTTGTTTTGTGATTGTGAGTCCATAGCTGAGATTATTATTATTCCCAACCCAAATACAAATCCATGTGATGATGACCTGAGATGTTTTCAGTGTAATTTATAATGTTTTTAAAGTCTTATCTCAGATTTTTTTTGTCAAAATGACATGAGGTTTCACTTAGATATATCATTCATGACCCATAAGAAGATCAGAGTTTATGGGGTAAAATGAGAAAGAAAGGAAGAAAGACGTGTGAATAAGTGGTGGAGTCCGAACACCAGGGTGACGCGGACAGCCGCAAAAGAGCGCTTATAAAATGTGAATCATCTTGCACCCTGTTTTTAGACAAACCATGAAAATGCTGGAATGAGAGGGCACTTAATTTAGCCTCCTCTTTTTTAACTTTCCTGTGGCTGGTAATTTATGCATAACTGCAAGCAGACCGGATTTTTTTTTTTGGGAAAAGGCAACAAGGGCCATTGGCCAGGCAGGATAGCACCCAACTCTGGAGCCCATTAGAGTACCCACCAAACTACCATGCTCAATCAAATGGCACCAGGGTAAAATGCAGATAACAGAGGAAAGATGATGACATACACAGTGTAAAAACGAAGGGCAGTTTATGATCTCTTACATTTTCATTTTCTTCTTATATGACTTTAACTTAACTTCACTGATTATTTGTAACCATTTTCCCCTATTATTTTTACTTTTTCTCTTTTTTAAGTTGTATTTCCTCACTTATTCTCTTTTCTCATCTCTTTATCATTTTGGCTCACTTCTCTACTTCCAGTAAAGTTTAAACCAAAGAATAAAATCCATAGATTTATTACATGATTAATGTTTACTTTGCTATTCGATTTGTGAAATGAATATAATCTTGATTTATCATGGTTTGTGTTCTTTTGGAAACAAAGTTGAAATAATATGGTTTTTTTTCTTCATTTTTTAAAGTTAAACTAGTTAAAGTTTAAACTAGTAAATAAACATTATAGATATAGTTAAAGGTTTTATCTATAATGTTATTAAATGGCATTGCATAGAAACTTATGGGCTTTGTGTAATATAAAATACTATATAAAACTATATAATATTAGCCAGCTGTAGCTTGCAAACATATTGAGTAATCAACAAACCAAAAATACTACTTATTCTGTTTGTTATAAAATGGTGTGAAATAGTAACATTTTTTGTCTTACATAAATTAAAACTCAAAAACATATTTATACACTTTTATTTACACATTTTACCTTCTTCCTCTTTCGTTGCTCCCTTTTAATGGTTGCCACAGTGAATCTTTTTTCATCCCACTTTGTTAATCCACTTTTCTTCCTTCCTATGTCCAGATGTTACACCTTTCCAGCTGATTCCCAGATCACCTTTGTTGATGTTGCCATATTGTTTGTCTCAACCATCTGATCTTTGGTTCCTGCCTTACTATCATCCTCTTCTTCACCTCTAAATGCATCCTACAAACCACCCAATGATCCAATGCTCTCTAACTACTCTCTCTCGTGGCACCACCTTACAGTCTCCACAAAATATTATCCACCTGTGTGCCTTTTCCTCATATATAACCCTATGTTTCTCCTCCTTCTCAAAATTGTTATCACTACAGACATTTTCATGTTTGCTTATTTTTCTTGCAAAATCTACCATATCTGCCCTTCCAAGTTCCTGTCACTAAGACCACATTGACCTAACACCTTCGCATCACTTCTATTTCCTTTAACAATATGCCTAATGGAGTCAGCAAAATCCAAAAACACCACTGCAAACACAACAAGATTATTACATATCAGAGTGGCACGAAAGTATGGAATGATTCTCCTTAGCAGGAACCTTTAATTGATCAGGATTAATGGAAATGTACTGCACTAAAATAGACAAACAGCAGTTATCAGACAACTAATTCAGAAGAAAATTATATTCGATCACAACAATGACCCTAAGCATAATGCCACAAATACATACATCAATCCATTTATTATCTTCCGCTTTATCCTATATTAGGGTCGCGGGGGATCCCGCATGCCCATCCAGGGGAGAACATTTCAGGCATTGGGCAGATAGACCCAGGACAGGGTGCCAATCTATCACTCGGCACACACACTCACACAGACACACACACATACACACTCTATATGGGGCAATTTTGAGAATTCAATGAACCTTGATCCATGTTTTTTGACTGTGGGAGGAAACCGGAGAACCCATAGGAAACCCATGCAGATGCGGAGAACATGGAAACTCCACCCAGATTGGGATTCGAATCGGGAATCCCTAGCGCTGAGAGGCGAACGTGCTAACCACTAAGCCACCGTGCCACCTGCCACAAATACATACAAATACAAATACAATGAAAAAAAACAACAAAAATAAAGCTATGGCTAAAGAATGTGTGGGTCAATTTCCTAAAAGATCCATGTCAGAACTCTGATCTAAGACTTTATAAATATTTGGATAGAATTGAATAGAGCAATGCATATCCAGCTCCAGATCCAGTTTTAGTAATAACCCTGCATTGCGTATTTATCGGCAAGAATGTTCACAGATTCAGTGATGATGAAGTTTTTCACAAAACAGATAGCTGAACTCCTAAAGCTTAAGCTATCGTCTAAAGTCCCAAAAAGGTTGGCATGAACTTTGGCCTTTGTTGAAAGTTGCAAACATATATTCATTATTAAAGATCCAAGCCCTTTATTCAAATTTGAAGTCACAACACAGTTCTAGAGTCACGAGGTGGTGTATGGTGGTCATTTAGACAAATTAAGATAATCATGTAGGTAAAAACATACATACTGTAGCTAAGTCAAGAAAAAAAATCAAACAAATCAATCCTATGTATTTTTCCTTTTAAAATGACTATATAAATCTCAGTTTAAATTTTGTTCCAAATTAAAAACAAGAAAAATGACGATAATGAAAAGTGTTGAGTTGACATTTATATGTTATTTAGGAAGGGTTTTAAAAATGTAAAGAAAATATCAACCATCAAATGTAGTCAAAACTTACCCATAGCATGTACTCTATGTTTGCTGTTTATAAAAATAGTCATAAATTACTTTTTTCTTGAGTTGCAGGCTTTGTTCTCATTTATTTCATTCTCTTTCCAATGGAAAGGCTTGTTGACAAATTAAGACGTGTCATTTCAGTTTAAAGTGCCCTGCATGGATTACTGCAAGCATTCCTTGAGCACACAGCAACACATATACACACAGGCTCAGCGTATAATAAGTACTGTCCCAAATGTGTGGTTTGCGTTTCCCCATGCGCAATCGTAGAGAGGCCACATTAAAAGCTCTCGGTATTAAAGGACAAGTCTTGGTTGGGAGGGATTTTGTCATGCAACAAGACTGTGTTTTTTTCTTGACTGTTTGGAGAAATTCAGCCACTGCTACATTAGTCAGGAAAACCACACAACTCTGCTTTAAAGACCCTTGCCACTGTTATTTTCCCGATGACTGCTTTTGATTATGGGTAAATTGGATATATGTTTTCAGTTACTGGTAGATCAACACCTGTTTATGGCTGCATACTGTATAATCATATGATGAATGTTGAATTACCAGAATTATAAAATATTTTTAAATATTTAAGTTTTTCCATCCAACCTTAAACTTTCTTTAGCTTTTCATAAATTTTCTTCAGAACAAATTCTATACACAGAAACAAGCACACTTTGCCATACCATTAGTTTTACTTCTACGATTGCTGTTCCAGGTTGTTATATAGAGCTTTAGCCCTAGGTACAAATCAAAGAGACTGTCAGATATTTTTTCTTCAAATGGCATATTTTTTGGACAATTTGTATCTCCACAGTTTTCATTTATCAGTACTTTACGTCGATTCATAATCTCTACAGTGTGGACATTTGATTGTCCTGTTGCCTTTTAATTTACCTTAGCAATTAATCTTCACCTGCTTCCTATTTAATTAACTAGGAGCAAAAGACAGAAGTGTGTGAAGACGAGAAGGATCCATTATTACAGAGAATCCCGGAATAGCCATCTTTTTATTACAAGTCGGTCCAGTGGTGGTGGTAAGGAAATTATAGGGAGCTCTTCTCACACATAAAAAGGTCGCAAAGCTGAAACCAAGAACCTCAATAAAGGCTGAATTAGAAAATCTTAAGATTTTGACTCCCCCTATTTTTCAAAAAAAAAATCTTTATTTTTTTTCTTCACTTCAGAGTTTTGTTTTATGTTGAGCATCAGCAGGCTGTTTTGTGGCTTCTCTCTCAAGCCTGTGGTAGGAAAATACGCTCACTTGTGGCCAGCTGGGATGCCACTCCTGAACTTAACATCTGTTGAGAGGAAGATGTTAAAAGGGGTAGAGGAACCCATGAAAAAGCTGCTAAGTTCAGATTTTCAAATTTGTGTCATGTGTTGAGCTGAAGCACACAAACAGCGTCCTTGAGTGGGCCCAGAATAAGAATCACTGGTGCTTTAGATCTTAAAAACTTCTTCATGTTTTCATCTTTTTGTGGTCGACAAGTGAAGATCAAAGACTAAAAAGAATGTGCTTATGTGAGATTACACATTCAAGATACCCAAGTTCTTATTGATACTCAATTATTTATCTGAAATAATGTGCAACATGTTTTCTTCATTAAAGCTGATAATAGAAACATATTCTGTAATACGTCCCATATTATGGGCCAGTATGGCGTTCTTTAAAGACACCGTCCATCACCACTGCAGTGGGCAAAGGCAGCAGTCTGGTGGTCGTACTGGGTATTGTGGGCCACTCCCTACATGCTGCTAATTGGTGTAATCACTGCAGAAATGAAGTATGGTGGTTTCCCCAAGTGTGATTACAGGTCGTCAGCTCCCAAAGGAAATGAGAGGTTGGGGAGAGGAGGAATTCTCTGTGATACGGGTGTTTTTGGTTTTTAATAGGCTCTATGTGTGAGGCGTGTGCTGTTGTTTTGACGCTTTTGCTGATGGTAGCTGCTGTCAGGCATTCTGTGGGGAAGTAAACATTTCAGTCTTCATAGGCATTAGTCTCCTTTGATATTTTCCAGCTTCCTTGTTCATGTCTTAACTCAACATAGAAAAGTTTGCCATATTTTACAGGAAGTTAAGCTTTGACTGTGTGCTAGTGTGAGATTTTGAAAATATTAGCGAAACAAGAATTGCCAAACTGACTAGACTTTATAAGAATATAAATAGGGCAGTGGTTAAGGAACAAGCCTTGCGACCTGAGGGTCTCCGGTTCGATTCCCGGTCTTAACAAGTGCTATGGTTAAGTGCCCTTAAGCAAGACACCTAACCCCAATTGCTCCCCGGGAGCCGTAAAACTGCTCCGGGCACTGCTCTGCGCATGTGCGCTCACTTCACCAGTGTGTGTATATATGTATGTGTTTCACTAAATAGAAGGTGTGGTAAACGTGGAGGACAAATTCCTGTGTGTGAGCACAGTAGGTAAAATAAATCACTGTTCAAAAATATATATATATTGTATATTATATTAAATAAATAAAAGAGGGTGGCACGGTGGCTTAGTGGTTAGCACGTTCGCCTCTCAGCGCTAGGGATTCCCGGTTCGAATCCCCATCTGGGTGTTTCCGTGTTCTCCCCGTGTCCGCGTGGGTTTCCTCCGGGTTCTCCGGTTTCCTCCCACAGTCCAAAAACATGGATCAAGTTAATTGAGTTCTCCAAAATTGCCCCATGTAGAGTGTGTTTGAGTGAGTGAGTGTGTGCCCAGCGATGGATTGGCGCCCTGTCCTGGGTCTATCTGCCCAGCGCCCGTGACGTTCTCCCCTGGATAGGCATGGGGAACCCCACCGCGACCCTAATAGAGGATAAAGCGGAAGATAATGAATGAATGAATGAAATAAAAGAGGAGATCTCAAAAACACATTCACACACATGGTCTAATTAGTATTTCCAGTTAACCTGCCTTACATATCTTTGGACTGTGGCACAAACAAAAACTCATTAAAGGAACCTATGCGTTTAAAGACCAGTTAAAACTAGTCACTTAAGTGCATTTACAAAGCTTTATAAAGCTTTATTAAGGTATTCATAGATTTTTATAATATTTGTCATTAGCCTTTGTTAATGTACATTATTTAATTTATTTCTACTTATTTAAACCTTTGATTATTTGAATGTTTAGACATTTTAGACATAAATCAGTATAAAAAATCTTTACTTAAAGTCTGTAAAGAGCATTTACTTAAAAACTCAAAAGCTTATAAATGTTTTTAAAAAATGATGTTTTGGATCATATACATGCAGAAATATAGGAAATTCTAAAGGGTTCACAAACATTTAAGCACCACTGTAAATACTTTTAAAAAGTGCTTACGCAAAAATGTGTTCCCCTACAGTAAATATTTATCAAATAACTTTCTTTTATGAACTGCACGCAGAGCATTATTTAATAGATCATTTATAATTTATAATATTTTTTCTACTTATATTTTTAATTGCAATGAAATGATTTAAGGAACAAGTGACTCACAGAGTAGAGGTCTATTTTAATTCCCTGTAATATGGTGTTGTTTGCTTAGCTTATTTTTGAGTCTCTCCTTTCCTGGGTTTCTCTGAATCACCTTTAGTATGTGAATGATAAACTCATTCTACAGACCTTTACACAAACACTTTGCTACATTTAGGAGACGCTATTGCCTGGTGCTTTTACACACAGATGATGAAATAGACATTCACCATCAAAGTCCAGTGTGTGGTATTTCTGGAGAATAATTTTCCTCCTTCTGAAACATGGGGAAAAGGGAGTCTTGTTTTTAGGTTGTTTGCTATGGTCAGCTTGTCCTTGGGTGAAGAAGAACGAACTAAGTCTTCTGTGTCGCCTTACCAACCTCAGCGTCAACCCCAGACTCCGTCTTTCCCCACATTGCATGTCTTAAAAAGGGACAGTATGGGGCTTATGGCAAGGAGAGTGGGTGTGTGTGAACTAGAAAGGGGGAGAGTGTGTGTAGGGGTGGTAGGGCAGTAATTAATGCTGTTTATGGTGGTTGCGTGTGTTTATGAGGGCAGCAGTATGCACAGTTCACTTGAACTGTAATTGTCTGATAAACCAGTTATAAGATAGCTCTTACTTTAAGATAGTAATTAATAAATGCCTTTCCTGCAACAAAAATATTTTTTTGTACTTAAAGAAGCACGTGGGTGGCTTAGTGGTTAGCACGTTCGCCTCTCAGAACTAGGGATTTCCGGTTCGAATCCTCATCTGGTTGGAGTTTCCATATTCTCCCTGTGTCCGCGTGGGTTCTCCGGTTTCCTCCCACAGTCCAAAAACATGGATCAAGTCAATTGAGTTATCCAAATTGCCCCATATAATGTGTGTATGTGTCTGTGTCTGTGTAAGTGTGTGCCCAGTGATGGATTGGCGCCCTGTCCTGGGTGTGTCTGCCCAGCGCCCGAGACGTTCTCCCCTGGATGGGCATGGGGAACCCCCCCCCCGCGACCCTAATATATAGGACAAAGCAGAAGATAATGAATGAATGAAGAAGCACGTACCAACATAGTGATGACATACTGTAGTCTGACAGAATCAAAATCAGTTCACTCTGTCTACTTAATTATTATTTTTTCATTTTGTTATTTTTAGTATTCAGTAGTTACTTTTCTGAAAAGCATTATGAATTTATCATTATTGGAATTTTTAAAAAACTTTTTATTTAAAAAAAAATACAATCAAAAAATAAATAGAATCTTGTTTCCATAGAATGACGGTTCTATAGAATGACAGTTCCATAGACTTGTTCAACGCAAAGTCAATTTACAGTATTTAGATAAAACATTTAATGTATCTTTATAGTCTGTGAAAAGAAGCAGGGTTGGGTGAAAAAGTGTTACAAATCATACTTGATTCTAGTATTATCGCTATATATCATCAGTAAATTGACCACAGGACCACAGGTTTACAAATAGTTATTTAGATCCCTTTCTGCAATCCACATTAAATACCTTTAATTTCAACTTAAATACATTACCATTTTGTTTGCTTATTTGTCATGAATAGGAATAGATTTTCAGGAAATGGTTCTCAGTGTCAAATTTAACCCAGACAGTGGTAACATTACTTGCTGCAAATCAATATTGACTCATGCGGTAACTATAACTCTCTCAGCATTACTGACCCTAGTGAGCCTTCTGTTAACAGCAAGCCTTTCTGATTTGGATTACCAGATCAACAGAGGTCCAGCAACCCCCTCCACCCTCACCCCTCCCTTCAAATTTATCACTTGCTACTGCACTGCTAACCTTTCTTTTGGGTGAGCCATAAAGCACATTAATATTATTTTGAAAGCTAAACAACTTACAGCAGTGCTGCTTTTCTATATATTATGAAGGATCACAACATCTGCATCTGATTGTTATTTTTGCAAAGAATCATTTTGAGAAATTAACTGAATTGTTCTCAGATGAACAACTTGTGCAGTGAGTAAAGCTTTCTTTCTGTTCTTTTTGCCTTGTCAATCAGTGAGGAAAAGTGGTTAAATCTCTCTGTTAGCCATACATGTAATTACAGCTTGCCAAAATGTTACTAAATATGCGCTCACTGGCTTTCTGGTTTTGTTTTTTCCTCCCCTTTCCCCTTTTGAAGGAGTTCTAATTGGTGGAGACAGTGTGTCAGGATTAGAGGCTGGAAGTTTTATATCCCAACACCCCCCAAAACCACATAGCACCCTCTCCTCTGAGATCTAGGCTGTACTGTACTCTTTGTGAGAGTTGTAGACCCACGTGTTTTCTGTGGCCTAGCTCCTGTCCCCATCTTCTACCGGCAATCTTACAAAACACAGCGGCATGCGACACTTAAGGCCAGGATATTTACTATATTTTTAGTGTAACACTTCAAGTTTTTATGTTTATTTGTGTGATTAATGACAGACCCATTTACTCACAAAGCCAATCAGAAGATAATAAGGTAGCATCTCTTCATATTTGTTCATTTATTGGTAGATGTTTTAGTTTTTCCTAATTAAGATCACTAACAGTGTAGTCAATCCTGGCAATCACTGGGCATGAAGCAGAAAACCTGGAACCTGGAAAAGTTCTCAGTTCATCCCAGGGTAAATGCAAAGAAAATACAATCACACATAGGGAAATTCAGTTTTTTATTTTCAGTTTATCTAACATGCATACATTGGAACTAAAGCAGAGCTTAATGTAGCCACTTATTCAAATATGGGAGGAATATGTAAACTCTAGACACATATGCAGGAGCTCACAGACTTGAGCTTCTAGGATTGAGATGGCATAATCTAGAGATGGACATAGGTATCATCAGAACTTGTACTAGCAATTATCCAGATGTCAGGACAAATGCATTGTTTTTGTGTTTTGTGCTTTTGTCTTGTGTAATAGGTTTTTTAATTAATTAGTAGTTTTTATGTGTAAGCTTTTAAAAAGCCCTACTGTAAATAGCAATAAATGAATAAAAATTAAATAGCAATGAAGTAATAAAAAACAAGTGCTAACTGCAAAATGTTACATAACATTAATAAATGCTATTTATACCTAGCAATAACATAATAATTTATGCTTTGTAGAACAAGCTTGAAAAGGGTCCTTTGTATAATCCTCGGTTATGAGGTTCTACACATAAAATCTAAGGGTTATCTGAGTGTCAACCCAAAAGTCACATTAGGTGTCGAATATTCATGGAAATTACCACAGACTGCAGATTGTAATATTTCTAATTAACCAGATCTGTGGGTACAGAACAGGTGTATGAAGGCAATCAATCAAACTCTATCATCGCCATTTCCTGCCAGTACTGTCAACTCAGAGCACAATCTATGAAGAGTGTTAAACTATAGGTGCACTTTCTCTTCCCTACTTCATGCACTTCCTTTTTCACCAGACTAGGCTAACGCAAACAAGACATACAAAAGCCTTACAGTGCCATGGTCAGTGAGCCAGACATGCAATAGTATGGTAGCTTGATCAACTCTACTGTCTTGTGTAGCACTGCCAAAACCATATGATATGTGTTTGCATGTACTTTTGACAAAACCACAATTTCATGTTAAACCTGATGTATAGTATATAAAAGAATTCTTGAACTATTTAAAATAGTTAAGTAGTAAACAGAAGAAAATGACTTCTTTTTAATGTTAAAAGTATGCTCTGTTAACAGGTATAACACACAAACAGTTATGAGTTGTCTAAAAAGCCTTTTGTTTGATCTGTAATAAGTAACTACAATCTGTCTAGACATGTATATAAACTATAACTTACACTCATACTTATACTATAGAAAACTTTCCACTAGCCACAATCCTGCCCACCTACAGAATAAAAAAGATAAATCTTCTACAGGGTTCGACTGTTTAAAGTTAAAAATTACATCATGTTTACCTTTATTGTGGACATTTATCACTACACTTCCACATTACTGTAGGATAAATGGCAGCATATTTGACTCTTTTTGAGTGACCTCAGCATTTTTACAGCTATATAATATGTACTCTTAACAATAAATACAGCAACTAAAAATATTATATAAAAACATAAAGCAGCTTAAACAATATTACTAAAAATTACACAAAGTAATGAAGCCTTTCATCATTTTTTATATATATATAATAAAAAATTTGCTGCTTCTGAGCTTGAGTTAAATAACTGTTAATTATTAAATTAGTAAAGTTAGGTAATTTAAATTATTAAATTGTGTTCTGAAAAGAAGAAAAATGAAGGTTAACAGGATGTCCGTAACTGAGAGGGAGGATGATAGAATGATTTATTTGCAACAAGGTTAGTTTATGAAAATGGATTAGTTTAAATGTGCAGGAGATGCGGGTGACTGGGGTGACAGAGGAGAATGCACAAGACAGGGTGAGATGAAGAACGATCCACTGTGGTGACCCAAGTCAATGTTATTGCATAAGGTGGGGGACATCAGTGCCAATGGCAACAGTGACTTCCATACATTTGAAATTTCAGAGAGACACAAGCTAAAATGTCAAGAAAGTGTTGTCTCTACCCAGGAAGGTTCAAGGTTCGGTGGGAGTTCATTTTGCACATACAACAGCATAGATTTGAATACAAAAAGTCTGTGATTGCTCCAACAAGAGCGTTTTTCCTTTTAAACTTGATACTAAAACTCAAATACTTTATAAGTTATACAATATAATACAATTTTATTAAATGTTCAAGTGATCTAAAAGTTAAATACCATGCAAATTTTAGGTTGTGAGAGATACATTTTGTAAAATTACTGTAAACCTTTACTAATAAATTGCCTGTTATTTAGCAATCACTTTTTTGACTAATTTAACTATATTAAAATAATTTTATTAAGAAGTTTGCATAGCTGCATTAGATTGACATTGCAAATTTTAAATTAAATGTAAGTAATTCTGAAAATTTTTGAAAGAGAGTCTTCATATTTTATATCATAGTTTCAATAAGTGCTGTAAAATTGAACTGAAAGTTCAATGTTTAAATAACATTTGGGAGTAACCAGCCAGAATTGTATGCTTAGCATAATAAACATGTGAACAATAAGAAAGATTGGTTGAATGTTTTGTTGGTGATACTGCACATGCCTGTTTCCCTAACCCCTGCTGAGAACATGGAGCCACATATCTCAGTAAAGGCAGATTAAATGCCCAACATTTATCTTTCATACAGCATTGAACTTTCTGTTCATATTAATTGCCATGTGTAGGCAAATACAGCAAGTAATGCATGTGTCCTATAGGTCATTTTTGAGATTTATTGTTTTTATATTATTTATGATAATATGAAAATTTATCAATAAACATTCTACTGTGTCCTTTTTTATTTTCATGCATTCCACAAATACATTCTTATAGTATTTCTAATCAATATAATTGGTAAATCACACCCAAAACAATATGGTATGTATATTTTAAAATGTTTGCAAGTCCATGGGCTTTTCACAATAAGATGACATATTTGCGAAAAGTTTATACATAAAGCTAGTTGTTGCTGTTTGCTTGATGTTTTGAAGGTTATATGATTCAAATAGCTGCTGTAATTCTTAATACTGTAATACTTAATGCATTTTTGTATTACATAAGCTCGTTACTAATTCAGATATTGCTTTTAGGAGCAGGGTGACATGGAATCATAGTGTGTTGTGTCTTCTTAGTTTGCTTTTTCATAATTTACAGAAGTCCACTGGACCTAAAGCTACATTTCTTCATTTCTCTTTATTAACCAGGTAAAATATTTGCAGACACCCATTAAATGTTCAAGCGGCTTTGAGAGGTGAACTTGTTTAGGTAATGCAAAACCTGTCTATTTTGGAACTTTTGGAGGGGCCCCTCTGTCTTCCACACCTCATGTCTCATTTTACTGAAGCGAGGGTTAAGGGTTTGGTGATTTCTGTGGACTGAGGGATCTTTATTTAGAAAGTCAAACAAATAAAACCAGTCTCCAGTCTAAACAAATCACACATTGAACTTTTCAAACTTACAACTTACGTTTATTTTCCAAGGAACCAGTTAAACCATCCAGAACCTACAGTAGAACTTTTTATAACAATGGTTACATTTATTGTTTTATATGCACATATGAATTAATCAACATTTTGATTGTTTTATGAATGCCATTGTTGTGACTTTAGTGTTGTATATTAAACTTTATTCTCTGGAAAAGGAATTGTTTAAAAAATTGAATGTTGTTTCCAAAAACACATATTTTATACAGAAGCAAAATAATATATATATATATATATATATATATATATATATATATATATATATGTATATATGTATATATTCATTCATTCATTCATTCATTATCTTCCGCTTATCCTCTATTAGGGTCGCGGTGGGGTTCCCCATGCCCATCCTGTGGGACTGTGGGAGGAAACCGGAGAACGCCTATATATAGGCGGCACGGTGGCTTAGTGGTTAGCACGTTCGCCTCTCAGCGCTAGGGATTCCCGGTTCAAATCCCCATCTGGGTGGAGTTTCCATGTTCTCCCCGTGTCTGCGTGGGTTTCCTCCGGGTTCTCCGGTTTCCTCCCACAGTCCAAAAACATGGATCAAGTTAATTGAATTCTCAAAATTGCCCCATATAGAGTGTGTCTGTGTGAGTGAGTGTGTGCC
>JAFMOD010001006.1:288012-347576 GCA_019802435.1 Corydoras maculifer | reverse complement strand
AATTTTGCACATCGCACTTTTCAGTTTTTTATTTGTAAAAAAATTGTTGATTCATGTATAACTTTCATTCCACTTCACAATTGTATACCACTTTGTGTTGGTCTTTCACATTAAATTCCAGTGAAATATATTTATGTTTGTGGTTGTAATGTGACAAAATATGGCAAAGTTCAAGGGGTATGAATACTTTTGCAACCCACTGTATATATATATATATATATATATATATATATATATAATGGCGGCACGGTGGCTTAGTGGTTAGCACGTTCGCCTCTCAGCGCTAGGGATTCCCGGTTCGAATCCCCATCTGGGTGGAGTTTCCATGTTCTCCCCGTGTCTGCGTGGGTTTCCTCCGGGTTCTCCGGTTTCCTCCCACAGTGCAAAAACATGGATCAAGTTAATTGAATTCTCAAAATTGCCCCGTTTAGAGTGTGTCTGTGTGTCTGTGTGAGTGAGTGTGTGCCCAGCGATGAATTGGCGCCCTGTCCTGGGTCTATCTGCCCAGCGCCCGAGACGTTCTCCCCTGGATGGGCATGGTGAACCCCACCGCGACCCTAATAGAGGATAAGCTGGAGATAATGAATGAATGAATATATATATATATATATATATATATATATATATATTCATTCATTCATATATATATATATATAAAATATATATAAAATATATATATAAAATATATATATAAAAAAATTATATATATAAAATATATATATAAAAATATCAACAACAGTCAGAACCCATCCATCCATCCATTCATCGTGAGGCCCTTAAGTTCAGATCCCATATTAGAAAAATGAGACTAAAACCTCTTTACTTTCAGAATCTGGTGTTAACCTCTTGTGCAGAAACAGCTCTTATAGAGGTAGCAGCAATAGGTAGCAGCAATCAAGTGAGGCATATAATGAAACAAGTGTACAGTAACAGTAACCAAAAACCACAGTTTTATAACAAATATGTAGCAAACACAAGTATTCCCAGAATTGTCACAATAATCAAATAAGATTTTACAAAGATGTAAAGTAACTAGAATGCTTATTTATAAGAGTTGGAAATTAGTATATTAATATTCTGTGGACGGTTCCCTCTGGTGGATTAATAAAGAATCGCTGGGCCCTTTGACACCACCATCCGCCAGTGCCATGAGTTGTTCCTAATGCCCTAATATTCCTGATGTCTTTGCTTGACAATTGGGATGAGTTACAGGATGTTCATTGCATTGACTCATTTGTGTTCTTTCTAGCCTGAAATTTGACCACATAACAGAGCCATTAATGTCCAAATGCAAAATGGTGCCCAAAGATTCATCACTTGCTGAAAAATGACAGATTTTAACAATA
Organism: Corydoras maculifer; assembly: GCA_019802435.1. Classification (NCBI taxonomy): domain Eukaryota; kingdom Metazoa; phylum Chordata; class Actinopteri; order Siluriformes; family Callichthyidae; genus Corydoras; species Corydoras maculifer. Next base: position 346,230 of record JAFMOD010001006.1, on the reverse strand, counting down.
ATTTGGAAAATAAACAATTTTATTATAATGTGATAGATAAAGTCTATATAATACCAAAAATTAGGAGTAGTGTTGTTGATGGATGGGCAGTGGTCACAGAAGATTGCAGACACAGAGTGAAAAGACATGGATTGTACTCATACTGACATGATCTAAGAAAGTCATCTTTTTTCCATGCACTTCTACCACAACTTTTTCTAATGCTATGTGAACATTCTTGGATCCTGGTCAGTACAAAATAATGTAGTTAAATCTGTAGAAAAAAGCCCAACTTGACAAATGTTGAGCCTCTTTGCTTACTAGATATACTCCATGTTCTCACCTCATTTCATCTTATTTTATCTCATTATCTTCAATTTTATACTATACTAGTGTGACAATAGGGTTTCCACCCAGAACTGGGTGAAAATCCAGTGTTGCGCACACACTTATTCACACAGACACACACACACACACACACAATATAGCGGCAATTTAGATTTGTGCTTGGAATAGCTGTCTGGTGCCCAACCTTTTGGAGAAAAAGGGGCATGGGTAATTTGACGTAGTTACCTGAACATTAAGATAGAACGTTATCGGAATTAGAATTCACGTCTGACACAAACAGGAAATTAAGGCTGGGTGAGATAACATTTTTTTAAAAAGATTCGAAAGCCTCCATGGCTTCTTGTGTCCAGATGCTTGATTACCCCTTTAAGAAGCGTGGTGAGACATACCATGGCAGAGCTGAATCTGCTTATAAAATATTGGGACAACTTTGCAAAGGGTGTTAAGGCCTTTATTTCTTTACTGGCCTATTCTTAAAATCTGACAGTAACCACACAGACAGTAATGTATACATTCCTGGTAATAAAATACATTTCTCAGCATGTTTTTTTCATACATTACCTGCTTAATTTACATGCTCCTTATCTAGAGTGGTTCTTGTTCTTAATATATACCATGACCCACCATTCGATCAGGTTCTATGAAACATAAGCCCAAATGACATTACAGAATTTTGACTTTGTATTGATTTTGTGACTCATCCTCTTTCTTCATTTGTATCTTTTCAACAAAAAAGAAACTGGGAGCGATATGATAATGTTAACAGGTACCAAACAATAAAAAGTTATAGATTACACCATAAAACAATAAGGGTTCAAAAGACAATTAAAGAATTTTAATTAAATTTTATGATATTGTAATAAAATAGCAGACCAATCTCAGAACAGTATAGCATGAGACACTGACATACCAACCAACATAATTATAGGGCAGAAAAATTTGTTTAAAATACAGGGCTGGTACTCAGCCAAGAGGGATCTTTGGGATGTTAACATTTTACCACCATACATTTAACTAATAAAGTTATTTAAATCTTTGTCTATAGACCAAACCAAAATTTGGAGAAACAAAATTTTTATATTTTGTTTTTTCTAAGACCAATGGTGTTTCTTTAACCATAGGAATGACAGGGAACTAGTGGCTCTGAGCTTTGCATTGTTCATGGACAGGCTGATGTATTTATAATATAATGTTTGCAGGCAACATTTTCATTTGTGTTGAAAGTAGGGAGCAGGTTGATGAGAGTCAAGAAAGCTGAAGGGATGGGTTCGATAGAAGAGGAATGAAGGTTTGCAGTAGGAGGAATGAAGGTAGAGTAAAACAGAGGAAGGTACATAAATGAGAAGAAATGTACATAAATGAAAAGTACAATGGCAGAAAGGTTCATTTTCATGGCTAAGGTAAAGAAAGTGGATGAGATTAAATATGTATGGGTCAAGTGTACAGAGTAATGGTAAATGTAGGAGAGAGGTGAAGAGCTAAAAGTGGAAGATATGACTGCTGTGATTCTTATTGTGTCCAAATGCAGAATTTTAAGAATGAGTTTATAAAAAGTTGGTGAAGTTTTGGAGTAAAAGTTTGGAAAGCAAGATTGAAGTGGTTTGAGCATGTGCAGAGGAAGGTAGAGATTTATATTGATGAAAGGATGCTAAGAATAGATTCACCAGGCATGAGTAAGAAAGGCCAAATAGGTAGTTTCTGTAGAGAAGTTAACAATAAACTTGAAATTTGTTTGATTTTACATTGCCTGACTGTAGATTCATGAAGTCCAATCTCTCTGTCATAGTAAACTTTTAAAAATGTATTAAAACCAGACATTTTAAATGAAATAGGGTGCCCATACCTATGTGTACTTTAGTTGTTCAAAAAATACTATGTAATATTTAAATTTTTAATAATATTGTAACATTTTATTGCATTGTGATTATATGGCTTTTTCAAAATATTTTTATAAAAATCATATGAAGTTGTAGGTTATATTTATGTGTACAATAAAAAAAAGAAGGTGAATTATAGGTGTATCATTTATGCACTGTGATCACTATTTCCAGCACTATTTTCTTTTATTTTCATTCCTTGTTAATATATATATATATATATATATATATATATATATATATATATATATATATATATATATATATATATATATATATATATATATATATATATATATATATATAAATTCTGCGCTCTCTACAGACAGTGAAACAGCAAAACAGTTTTTAAAACTAAACCTTTATTCATATTTCAATATTCATATTAAAAACATGCTATACATTATATCTGGTTACTAATTGTATTTTTTTGTTAGATTCTCACCATACAAAGTGACATTTAGCAGCTTAACCTTGCCCTCTGGTGTCACCCAGAGGAGAATGGGTTTCAGTTTTAGACTGGTCCGACTGAAGCTTTCTTAAAAGAGAAATTGCCAAATTATATTATTGGCACATATTTTTATTTATCACTTTCTTTGGCAAAGTGTTTGTGGGTTATTTTGTTAATCTCAAATGACATTCCCCAAATAATATTACTTGCTTGTATGGTAGAATTTCATTTGTTGGATTTTCTTTTTCAGGGGCACCAATATATCACACTACGTGAAAAAAAATGGTATTTTATATTTGTATTTGCATTTTGGATTAAACAAATGTGATGTAGAGTTTACAGCACATGTTTGGTGGTGGTGAATGTGGGGGGGGGACTTGACTTTAAAGTCTTTTTTAACCAGCATTATTTTCTGTCCCAGAAAGGACACACAGACCTATCCATAACTGAAGTGCTTTATTATTAAATATATCCAGACTTAAAATACTTTACCCACACAAATAATACAAAAATAAATCAATGCCAAACCACAAAACGTCAGTAACATTTGCTTTTAAAATGGGCACAAAACCACAAGCTACTTTTTGGCAAATATTTGAGGAGCTAATTTAGAAGACGTGAGGCTGTTTTTCTTTCGTGTTTAAGACAGAGCTAACAGAGTGCAAGTGTCACAGATTAAGCTTTTCTCCATGTTTGCCCTCCTACCTGACCAATAGGCAGACTCATCGACAGAGGTGTACAGTCCTCCATCTGTGTAAGTGGAGCATCCTCTTTCTCTTTCAGTGCATTAAAATATGAACCTTAACCGTGAAATCTTGTTCCTAATTATACTCTGCCCTCTTCCCATACCTTCTCCATCTGCAATTAGAACAGCTGAGTCCTTAAGAGATTTGCACCACTGCTCCTCACCTGAGTGCAGCCTACAGACTGCTGCCCTGTGTTTTTATTTCTTAAAACAAAATAAAAATAATACTGTATATGGGGCAGACAGACAACAAATTTACATGCTTGCATTACAAAAAAAAAAAATAATTAAATTAAATTCTAGCTTTTATGAACATGACATTAAACACATTACATGTTATAGCTAACTATAAGGCAAAAAGCAACTTTTTTGCAAAGTAGTTTAAACTTATAATGAGAGGTTGGAGTTTCTAAGAAGGACCCGTAAGTCAGGAGTGGCTCTTTGTGGCTGCCTATTACATAGTTACTTTTAGTTTGTTGGAAAGAACTGAGCACTATACTGTAATAAATTATATTTCTTTTTATTCTTACATAAATGCAACCTAGGAAAGTACATGAATATTAAAGTAAGATAGAGTATATGTTGGGGAAATTATCTGAAGCCTGAAGATCTGTGGCAATTTCTTCATTAGCTAACTTCATTTTCTAATTAACCATAAGCGTCAAGATTCCCACCAGGATGCATCCAAATGCATCCTGAACAGGGCACCATCCCATAAGAGACGTGTAGCATCTGTTAACATGAGGCTATGAAATAAGCACGAACTTGGGGAAAAAAAGTCTTGTGTTTCAAGTTCTATTCTTTATTATTATTATTATAATTATTATAATTATTATAATAATAATTATTATTATCATCATCATCATCATCATCATCATCATCATCATTATATAATATTTCAGACACGTCATGATCATGATCTGTACCTTGAGCAAATTCGTTGAAGTGCATGAATTAATGATTAGGTGTGCCAATTTTGTATAATCCCTTCGGCCTTTTCTTTATACAGTAACCTTTTTGAACATCTGTCTAACTGGGTTATGTTACTATATATTCCTTCAGCGTGTATTTTTAGCCCACTGTTATGTTATATACGCATAAGAAAAGAAAGTCCTTTAAAATATAACGCTGCATCTCTATTACAGCGAGCTACGTTAATAGCCACGTTTGACAACTAGGAAAATAAGTCTAAATTCATTGCATCAATGCGACGTTTAATGCGCGCTTGTGTGTATACGCGCGCCTTTATACAGCTACTCACGTGTGCGCACCCACCGGCTGGTGAAGGAAAAGGAAGCGCAGGCTGCTGTTAGTCTGAGGTTTGAGGTGATTTAGGGCCACAAAACCGCTTCGGCAATCAATGCAGAGGTTGGAAAAAAGACTGGTAGCTAGGCTATGGTACACAGAGTGTGTTGAGAAACAGGAACAGAGCTGAGCATCGGCCTCTGTATTTGTGTATGAGCGGCCGGTGGCAAAGCCGGTGTGTATGGCGGGGGAGGAGGAGTGGCGCAGGCGGGCAGGATTGGGGTAGAAGTGCAGGAGCGCCAGGGCGCGGTCTTTACTGCTCTCCCAGATCACTGCAGCTCCAGTGAAGAGTGGACGAAGTGCGCACGACAGAGGGCAAAGACTTGCGCTTGAGAACATGAGGATTCCCACTCGCAGCTCTCGCCTTTGCTGTCATCCACTCTGCCAGTTTATCCGCGCGCGCCGCTGCTTCCCGACCGTCGGTCAGCGCTGGTTAAATAAACGGACTTAGTTGGACTCTGTATTCCATTTGTTTGTCCACTGTGCGTATGGAGAGTGCCTCTGGGCACCCCTGGATGTTGCTGCCTTATTACTCCTTCGCGCCGCATGACAGCTCCCACACTTCACCGCGCGTCCTTTTTACGCACTGACAATGACAAGGATAAAGAAACTGCCCAATTCCAAGTCGCACTACCATTAAGGAGCTGAAAACGAGTACGGAGGGAGGAGGGCAGTTTGAGTTTCCTTGACCTGTGTCTCCCGTGGACTCCGTACTATTTTTCTGAGCGGGGGTAATGCGTGTCCCCGCGGTGCTGGGGCTCCTGGTCGCCTGCGCGCTCATCTGCGCCCCGGTAAGCAAAGCGTGCGGCCCGGGCAGGGGCTACGGCAAACGGCGGCCTCCCAAGAAACTCTCGCCGCTCAACTATAAGCAGTTCAGCCCGAACGTTGCCGAAAAGACGCTTGGTGCTAGCGGCCGACTAGAGGGCAAGATCACCAGGAACTCGGAGCGCTTCAAGGAGCTCACGCCCAACTACAACACCGACATCATCTTCAAGGATGAAGAGAACACAGGCGCGGACCGCCTCATGACCCAGGTGAGCGATTCGATTACGGGCCATTAGGACAGCCGCTCGGCGCCGCCGGGGATCCGGTTACGCACTCCGTGTCTCTGTCTCGCCCTTTGCTCCGTGTTTAAGTCTTTAGCGAAGCGCTGCTATCGATCGCCGCTGCTTTCATCTGGTTGCTTACAGCGGAATTGATCGCTTCTGCCCAGCCAAGGACCCCACTATTGAACTCGCGCTCGCACTGTCAACAATTGTACAACCTTTATGCGTAAAGCAGGCACAGCCTAGTCTTACTTCTTTAGATCGATCATTAAATGAACTTTTGGGAATGTTGTTCAAATCGTCTCTATATGATTTGCATTAAAAAAGACATGACTGGTTAAAAACAGTATTAATTATTAACCGTACTGACCGTTTTTATTATTCTGCTAGCAAAAGGCCAAACATTGAATAGCTTAGAACTTCCTTCTCTGTACTACAGTTGCAGTCTTAATTCAGTTTTAGTGTCTTTTCTTCATCTGAAAATCCCCCCACCTAGATAGAGATTTTAAAAAGCTTCTATTTTGAACTCTGAAGCATGCAACCTATTTATTACTTTAAAAAGACAAAAATCCCAAATGGTACTGTAAGGTACAGTCCATTTAAGTTAATTTTATATGGTTCACAAAAATAGACATTCCTATTCTGGACTGTAAATGTTTTTGAGTTCAGTTGAAAACTTATGCATGAGTATATGATTACTTTTAACATAAATACTATGTTTATGCCTAAATGTTGTATAAAAACCATGCAAAATAATTTGTTTTTTAAAAATGTACTCTTTATGTTCAATATATCTTTAAATAAGGACCATAGATACTAATTTTAGTTGAAAGTATTCATTTTGATCTTGAAGGTTACAGTCAGAAAGAACCGTAAGTGTTTGCTTAACATTTACAATGCTTATTCGGCTCAGTGTGCAATCGGGACTATAGGTGTCCAGTTGGGAGCAGTTATGGTGTTCTTTCAGGACTTGTTGGCACTTGAGATGTTTAAACAGGCCATGGTGTTTAAGCAGCACTGCATCACAAATAATTATATATGTTTTTAAAATACAAGTGCATTCATTATGTGTTTAGTGAAACACTAGAGCGCTTTCTGATGACATTATACAATGTAACAGCACTTTTGTGTGCAGGCTGCATGACTGTTAGTTCGGCTGTAAGTGTTGAACATGAGAGTAGTTTAATAATTAAATCAAATCATTTAATATAACATTTGATAGTTATACATTAAAAATATTATATTATTATTTATTTTAAAATATAGTGCTCTGTGGATTGGTGTTTTAAATATGAACCAAATTAAAAACAAATCAGATTGCCGTGTAACACAGAAAATTCTTCAATGATAATGCAATTAATAATTAACCTTTTCACTCAATTTCTTTTTAAGTTAAAGATATCTTCATTATATTATAAATACCACATAAATTATCTACATTAACTCACTTCTATGCCAAACAATATTTTTCTGTTTCACATTGGCCACATTACATGACATCTAACTGTGACCTCTGTGCTTTCATCTAATTGTTTAATTATACAGCGTTGTAAAGACAAGCTGAATTCCCTGGCTATCTCCGTCATGAACATGTGGCCAGGTGTGAAGCTGAGGGTCACTGAGGGTTGGGATGAAGATGGAAATCATCCTGAGGAATCTCTACATTATGAAGGAAGAGCAGTGGATATCACCACCTCCGACCGTGATCGTAATAAATATGGCATGCTGGCACGGCTGGCAGTGGAGGCTGGTTTTGACTGGGTTTATTATGAGTCCAAAGCGCACGTCCACTGCAGTGTCAAATCAGGTAGGAATAACTTCAAACTTAAGATATGCCAAAAAAATGTTTGCACATGTTTTCATTGTGTGGAAAAACCTATATAACTGCTTTAACAATATTGAGTAAGCACAGTGTTTAAAAAACATAACAGTACTACTCTTTCTAATCCATTTGTATGAGTGTACACCACCACCACCACCACCACATTAATGTTGCCACAGTGCAGAGAATTACCACTATGCAAATTACCTGCTTTGTTAAGTGTTCTGGCCATTGTCAAAGTAAATTTGATCAGCATTAACTTATATAAAGCTAGATGTCAGTTGGGAATGAGCACATTTGTTACTGTCTGTGACAGTAAATGGATATATCATTTGACATATGGTGCATTAGTTGTTTAGAAAATCTCACAATATTCAGTTGCATAACATAAAACACTGTTTCATAAGCAAATAAGACGCTGTGACTGAGCATGCAGTGCTCAGGTGTGTCCAGTTGTGCATTAAGGTCTATTCTAATTAACAGATGAGATAAGTGAGAGACTTGAGCAGACGGTGATGACCAGGTAATAGACCACATTATTAGGCCATTAAAATCTCCCACAGTCACACCATAAGGGAACAAATTACTGACTGGGTTCCAGCCTCAATTTTTAATTCTTCCATTGTTTGTTATCAGCATTAACTTAGCACTAGTATAGTTTTCAAATATCCATCCAAATAATATGTTGCTTTGGTGTAAGCAAATATGGCCACAAAAATGCCAGTAGAACAATAATCAGTATGAGTTACTTATTTTTGTTGCTAAGGAATGTGGAATTTGAACGAGTTGTAAAGCAACAATGTTACATTAGATGCTTTTTTTTTTCATTTAGCCACAAAAGCTGACCTTGTGTCCTGTGACTTTCCTGTCTTGATGCAACACTAAAGTCTAAAAAAGTGGCTGTTTTGGGCCCCTAGTTAGGAGTGAGACTTTTGTGTTTGGAGGTTTATGAAGCACTTTTGTTATCACTCTGATAGGAAGTGCAAACATCGACAAGCCCTTTTGTCTACGCCTACATTATCAAAGTCCTGCAAAGGTGTGTTTTGCTGTTTCAGACTGAGAAACTCTTGGTAAAGGGGAACTTTAAGGAAAATCCACTAATGCTCAAAAAATGTAGTATTTTTTTCTTTCTATTATTAGGTGATGATTTAAACATTCATAGCAATACTGAAATTTTATTGTACACCTTAGAGCATACAGAATGCAATATAATTGTGTTAACGTTTGATAGACAGCAGGCATTGTTCATGTTCTTCCTATTAAAAACTAATTTCCTTTAACTTCTCCCAGTGGAGAGTTTCTAGGTATGTACCTTTGGGTACTCAATATAGGTGTGGAAAGGGCAGAGAAGAAAGAGAAAGAGAGAGAGAAAGAGAGAAAGAGCATGATTGCTCAGAAGTAGAACAGGTTACTAAAGTGCTGTAAGATGATTAACCCAGTGCTTTGTTTTCTGGATGTTATTTCGTTGTTCTTTTTTCTCAGATCTCTTATCTTAGCCACGTCTTATCAACTGGCCTTGGTCCTCACCTTTCCCAAATATTTGTATTCGACTTGGCGGAGACTTGAGGCTTACCTTGCAGGTGCTGTAGTGTCTCATAGAGCTTGACCCAGTCAAAACTGCAAAAAAAGAAAAGGAACTTGCATTCAGGCCTGCAGTTATTCATTAACTCATATTGTGTTTTTACCTGGTGGCTTCTAAGTCAAGCAAAAATCGAAGTCTAATTAGCTTTTGGAACAGTGTGGAAAGTGCTTATTAGCAAAGTTGTTATGCCATTGTGTAGGAATTTTTTGGCCTTTTGGGGGGGGTTGCAATAAATCAGTTTTTGGTCAATACAAGAGCTTTGCATGGGCCTTTTAATATGATCTGAATGTGCACTTACACGACACAGAAGTCCAAATATGTGCTAATAAAAAGTTCTGATTAAAGCCTAGCACAGCAATTTCAAATACTAAAATACTGCCAGGCAATTTTTATTTGTCTTTTTTTTGAGAGTACAGCATTCCTTCTCAGTGGCATTGTCTTGTTCAGCAACCTTACCCAAAATGTTACATTTATTTTGATCCAAAGACTGCTATTATCCTCGATTGATGAACTAACCATCAAACAAACTCTGATAAGTCCACTTCAGCAAAAGTTGTTCAAAGTCAGATTTTTAATGGCTGAGTTGACCTGTGGAAATTATTCCTTTGATGTGCTAAACCTGATCATTCAGCACATTAACATACTAAAGTGACTTAATTTTATTGCCACATAATACTGCCAAGCCTTGACATGATCAACTTAAGAAACCAAACTCAAAAGTCCAAAAGCTGACTTCCAACAAGACTAGCAGATAAAGCAAAGTATCGTAAATAAAAATGAAGAAAAAATTGGGTAAAATTTCATGTATCCAACTTGTTGGATCAGTGCTGCGAAAACAACACCTGACTGATGTTACTGGTGTTTGTGCTAAGGTTTGTACTGGTGTTAGTGCAACTAAGGTTGCAATAGTAATATTAATTTTCCAAACCAAATATAAATATTGTCATTGTTTAGATATATGTATCTGTGTATATAAATTAGCACATATGCAATAATGTGTTTGTGATTTGAAAAAGGGCAGTAGTCGGTTCATGCCTTTTGCATATGCTATATGATATGCTTATTAATGAACACACACACACACACACACATACACACACACACACACACACACACACACATATATATATATATATATATTATTTTATTTTTTTTAAAGCCTGCTTTTGAGAACATTTCGTACTGTTTGTATCATCTATCTGTTCTCTTCTTTTCTTACTTAAGAACACTCTGTGGCTGCTAAGACAGGCGGCTGTTTTCCCGGAGGAGCTCTGGTTACTGTGGAGGATGGGAGTGTAAGGGCCATGAAAGATCTACAGCTTGGTGATCGCGTGTTGGCTTTGTCAGAAAGTGATGGCACAAGCCAGTTTGTCTATAGTGATGTCATTGCCTTCCTTGACCGCAACATTTCCACCCAAATGTTGTTTTATACAATAGAGACAGAATTGGGTGCATCTTTAAGCCTGACTGCTGCACACCTTATATTTGTGGCAGAGGGGAACTGCTCAGACTCATCACCCAGGGCAACACTCAGGAGTGTGTTTGCCAGTAAGGTGCAGCCAGGTCAGTGTGTAATTTTGGCTAAGGGGCCAGGACAAGACGGACACCTTTCGCGTGTAATCAGAGTCCAGATAAAGGAAGACAAGGGAGTTTTTGCTCCTCTTACACATCATGGGACAGTTGTGGTTAACAATATTGTTTCTTCCTGCTATGCTGCAGTGGATGAACACTGGCTGGCTCACATGGCTTTTGGCCCTGTAAGGGGACTTTATCATTTAGGTGGACCTATGGGCCACCAGGGTGAGGGGGTACACTGGTATTCCTCACTACTGCACTGGATAGGAACTCACATACTCGACCCAAAACACTTCCATCCATGGGGTATTTTAGCAAATTACAGATGAACTGAAGAGGACATCATTTCAAACAAAAAGCACAGAAACGTTCCAATGCAAAATGAACGAGGTAAAATGAACAGAATGAGTACTCAAGTTGAGTAAGAAAAGACACAAAATGTCATGATTTTTTTATTAACAAGGGAAAGACATTCACAAGATAAGAAGACATTCACAAATGAAGAATTGAAATATGTCTTGACCATCAACAGAGTGTCTTGCCTTGAGATTTGAAAGCTGCAATAATTTCCTAAATGTCTTCTTCCTTGAAGCAGTGTCCAGAGGTATCCAGAACACTATTCAGAAATCTAAATGTACTAATATCTAACACTAAAAAGGGTTTTCTTTAACTGCTACACTGGAGAATACTCACAGACTTGTACATGTTCTTTCATACAGACTATAGTAACAAGCATTTTTATACTGACTGAGGTTATTAAAAAGAAGTTAGGTGTAAATTAGCTCAGGTAAGTCACAGTAGCTCAGGCATAAGATGTTAGGCATAGCCTTTCTTATACTTAATGAAAGGCAAACTGAAAAGTTCCAAATCTGCTAGAAATCAGGATCGTCCACTTTCAGGTGTGCTATATGCTTCCGTTTGTGTTTCGTTACATTCTGTTCCTAATCATCAGTGCTGTAATGTTTCTCTGCTGGAAATCACCTTAGTATGTTTATTGAGTATGTAATAGTCACATTGTACACTGTATTTTTACATATAGCATACACTTGAGGTAACATTTACAATTATGAGCTATTCCAGTTAGGCGATACCGTGCTTTTTACTATTTATTAAATTAACTCATGTCAGAGAACAGCCTATTACATTCCCACACATCATCCTATTGTATCCACTACGTATGCCTTATGAAGTGATAATCACATTCTGGCTTGCTTTATTTACCCTTATTTGTGGCATTAACTTTTTATCAAAAGATGTCAAGATATAACTATTTAAAGATCTATTTTTCAAAATTAAAATATATAGAAAAATGTGGGCATATCTTCTTTCCACTTCATGGTAAAGACTGCTATTTGTAACATGTATGATTCTGTTAACATGTGATCATTAAAATGTCTAGAGGTGCATATTTTAAATAAGTATAATGTTAGCAAGCAAAATAACATAATTTTAATATAATAATATCATATTAGAGAATAGTCATTAAAAGCATTATTTTTACATTGTTTCATATAAGGGGCGGCACGGTGGCTTAGTGGTTAGCACGTTCGCCTCTCAGCGCTAGGGATTCCCGGTTCGAATCCCCATCTGGGTGGAGTTTCCATGTTCTCCCCGTGTCTGCGTGGGTTTCCTCCGGGTTCTCGGGTTTCCTCCCACAGTCCAAAAACATGGAACAAGTTAATTGAATTCTCAAAATTGCCCCTATAGTGTGTGTCTGTGTGAGTGAGTGTGTGCCCAGCGATGGATTGGCGCCCTGTCCTGGGTCTACCTGCCCAGCGCCCGAGATGTTCTCCCCTGGATGGGCATGGGGAACCCCCCCGCGACCCTAATAGAGGATAAGCGTAAGATAATGAATGAATGAATGAATGTTTCATATAACTCATATTACATTATAATTATTAAAGCTCTTAATTTTATATTACTACAAATATTTTGCACATTTGAGAAATAATTTAAAGATAGTTTTCCTGGTTATGTGACATTGATGGATTTATACCCAACCTTGAGTGTTAGCACAGTCTATAAACCTGCTTTGACTTACTTTCTGACATGTGAATGTATATAAAGCTTTTTACTTAGTTGTCTTTAACATAGTATGAATAAATAAAAACACTGCATTACAGTTTTACATTGTTAACAATGTAATGTAACATCATTTTAAAACTGTCAATTTCATTTACATTGTAGACACTGCCTGGCCAAAACAGCCAAACATTTTTTTGTTTTTATGACTTGGAATTGCTTTACAAAACTAAAGGGTTTTATTGCCAGTCAGTGAATGAAAAAAAACATCATAGCTATTCATGTATAGACATGAAACCATCACTGAAATTAAAAGTTTTAAACTCATCCAAAGTAAGTAGTCCTGCTCACAAATTTCAATAGCTGTAATTTGAAACCTAAGTAAAAAAAAGTTTTTTCATATTTATTGAATACTGAATCTATTCAGTAAAAACAGTTTTTCATTATTTTTGCTCTATCAAGGAAGTAAGCCATTCATTTCTGTGGACATTACTGTGTTTTCCTCCATGTTTTGTCTCCTGCAGGTACAAAAAGGTATGTACCTAAATCCAGGTAAGTCCAATAATCTACTCACAAGTTTTGGGGGTTCATACACAGCTGTTACATCCTGGCTGGTAACTTGGTGCTTGTTGGCAAGAGAAAGTATTTTTCGAGTGCTTTGAACTCTTTCAAGACCTCTCTCAGACAGTGTTCCTGCATCACAAAATAAGGACATTTATTTATGGAACAAATTAGTTTCTTTGAACCTGAGCATTCCTGATCAAAATTTATGTTAATACAAAAGAACAGATACTTGTTGAGGCATATATTTGACTTGCTTTTGATGTTTTTAACTTAAATTCATTTGGAGAATTATATGGCATTTCTCTAAATATCTTCAGATATTGTACATAATATTATTCGGAACAACAGAGGAAGTAAATTATCAGACTAAATGGTACCTGAGACAGTGTGGTCTAGAAGAAAGGACATGAATCCAACCAAGCATACTGGCAACATCAAACAAGATCGGAGAAATATATCAAGACTGGGTACACCTAAATGTGTAAAAATTAAAAGTTACACAAAGATGATGACAAAATAAATTATAGCATATTACCTCCTTTAATCAGAAAGTGAATACACACCAGTGTGAACAAAATTAGATTGCATTCTGAACCAGCGAGGTATCACTAGAGACATAAATACAGTGAAGCCTGTGTTGAAAATGTTGCGTCCAGAATCCACATCTGTGTACTGGAGGTATGTTATACCTGTCGCAACAGCCACAGTATAGGTCACACTAAGCACAGCGCCTGGCACACAGTATAGAGAAAAATGTACAATTTTAGAGCTACAGGTGTGTGCGGATTTACAAAGTTCTGAAAACTGATATGAGCAGAAGTGTAAACATTAAAAAAAAAAGGTTTACCATGAACAGCCAAAGGCACTGAAGTGATCAGCCAGTTCAGTGGGGAAAACACACCCACAACTAGCAACATCACACTAGAAAACTGAATCGTTGCTCTTGAGCCACACTAAAAGAGAAGATTAGAAGAGAATGAAAGATAAATCTTTACAGAGTATAACACATAAAGAAAGATCAAAATAGAACATTTAAAAAAGTGATGACAGTCAAAATCAGCCTTAGGTTGGGGGGGGGGGGGGGGGGGGGGGGGGGGGGGGGGGGGGGGGGGGGGGGGGGGGGGGGGGGGGGGGGGGGGGGGGGGGGGGGGGGGGGGGGGGGGGGGGGGGTTATGGACTATGGGAGGAAACCGGAGAACTCGGAAGAAACCCACGCAGACACGGGGAGAACATGAAAACTCCACCCAGTGCTGAGAGTAATAAACTCTGATATTACATTGACAAGGTGCAACAAATAGAGTGTATAATGTGCCTAATAGAGTGTACAGTGATGGGATATATCCACTTACACCAGTGCAAAAAACACTGACACACCACCACTTTATTGCATTAATGAGAATTATGTGCCACTTAACCAATATATTTAAATAATAATAATGCTCTGTGGTGGCATTGATCATTAAACACGAGTTTTAAAAACTAGGCAAAGTCTTTAATTTTAAAACTACAATGTTTTATATCTATCTATCTATCTATCTATCTGTCTGTCTGTCTGTCTGTCTGTCTGTCTGTCTGTCTGTCTATCTATCTATCTATCTATCTATCTATCTATCTATCTATCTATCTATCTATCTATCTATCTATCTATCTATCTATCTATCTATCTATCTATCTATCTATCTATCTATCTATCTATCTATCTATCTATCTATCTATCTATCTATATATATATATATATAGAGAGAGAGAGAGAGAGAGAGAGAGAGAGAAGAGAGAATTAGAAAGCAAATAAGAAAGAAAAAATAAATATAAATAACTACTGTGCCACTAGTTTGATGAGTCTAAACATTCTTAACAATCCTTTTTTTTTTAATAATAAAGACATCAGGACATATTATATACAAAGCTATACCTGACTAAGGCCCACAGTACAGGAATTGGGTACACTGCTGCAAAGCCCCACGGGTACTCCCATCAGCGCAGCAAGCACGTTGCCCAGACCTTCCATACTAAGTCCTCTGTTACAAGCCTGAGATGGTGGTGTGGGTGCTTTTAAGAGTCGTGCCGTTAATACATACACCGCAAGAGAACTAACACAGGAAGACAATCCTGACGCCAGTCCAGCTGCAATACTAAAGCCAGACAGCAGGGGGAGCCCAATACCTGTAAAATAAGTAACAGGCGGTCATTCGTTTCTAGCTTCACCATAGCAGAGCATACACTACATAAACAAAAATGTTTGGAAAACTTAATATTACATCTGCAGAAGTTTTTCAGGATATTTCATTTTAAGTTGATTACCATTTGCAGCTTTCTACAAGATTTAGGATTGTGTCTGTGGATGAGATGTTTGATGAGAGAGCATGGCTTAGAATTTCTAGTTCATCCCAAAGATGGTCAAAAGGGTTAAGACCTGGGCTTTGAATGAACCAGTTAAATTCTTTCATACCAAACTTAACAAAATATGTTTTAATTGATCTTGATTTATGCACTGTGGTACAGTTATGGGACAGTAAAATTCATTCATTCATTATCTTCCGCTTATCCTCTACTAGGGTCGCGGTGGGGTTCCCCATGCCCATCCAGGGGAGAACGTCTCGGGCGCTGGGCAGATAGACCCAGGACAGGGCGCCAATCCATCACTGGGCACACACTCACTCACACAGACACACTCTATAGGGGGCAATTTGGAGAATTCAATTAACTTGTTCCATGTTTTTGGACTGTGGGAGGAAACCGGAGAACCCGGAGGAAACCCACGCAGACACAGGGAGAACATGGAAACTCCACCCAGATGGGGATTCGAACCGGGAATCCCTAGCGCTGAGAGGCGAACGTGCTAACCACTAAGCCACCGTGCCGCCTGGGACAGTAAAATGTTTTCCTAAAATTCATTCAATTATTATCTTTCCCTTTATCCTATATTAGGGTCGCGGGGGGGTTCCCAATGCCCATCCAGGGGAGAACATTTTGGGCGCTGGGCAGATACACCCAGGACAGGGCGCCAATCCATTGCTGGGCACACACTCACTCACAGACACACACACATACACACTCTATATGGGGGAATTTGGAGATCTTAATTGACTTGATCCATGTTTTTGGACTGTGGGAGGAAACCGAAGAACCCGGAGGAAACCCACGTGGACACAGGGAGAACATGGAAACTCCACCCAGATTGGGATTCGAACCGGGAATCCCTAGCGCTGAGAGGCGAACATGCTAACCACTAAGCCACCATGCCCCCGTTTTCCTAAAATGTCCCTACTAAATTAGATGTCTGCATGCATGGCTATGGGCTTCATTTAAGGTCTTAATTATACAAATTAGTTATTGTGCCCTTTTGTCCATATACTGTATGTAATATTGTACCTACCTAAAATATTTAAAATTATATTTTTTGTGGCACTTTAAAACAATTTAAGGTGTGCTTTAACAAACATACAAAAACATCACTGACATACCTGGCAAAGGCAGACTAACCCAATGTGCACTGGCACCTGATGAAAGCTGTTTAGATGTATTTACTGGAGTCACCCAGGCCTGAACTAAGGTTGCATTTAAATCAGGTGTCTTTGAAAGTAGTTCGGACACAGAGTGAAGTTCAATGTGGTCATAGTGTTGAAGGACAGCACAGATGGTCCACACAAGCAGCATGGACAGCAGCACCTGCATACAGACATATAGTGATTATAAGAGACAAGATGTCTTTATTGAATTTTTTTTTTTTTTTTTAAAAAGCCTTATAAAAGATTTCCTTATAGAGATAAACTCACTGAGAGCATACTGAAAGAATGATGTAGCTTGAAGTGTGTGGAGAAAGACCAGCAGCGCAAGTGCTGAGACAGACAAATTAGAAGTATCACAGTCCTGAAAAAACAAGCATAGTATGTAAAAATATTTAAGAACCTGTTAGTATATTGGTACAACTTCAACATTTCTCTGTTCTCAAATGCTCTGTATGGATTAGCCTAATCCTTTCTATATACATCAAATAAAAAAAAAGGGTTTTAGACAGTTTGGATATGTAAAAAAAATGTTTTCACAAGTGTCTTTAATAATTTTGTAGATCTATTTCTTGTTTTTCTTGATAGGTTGGCAAGATAAATTGGATCCTGTCTTCTTAGCCTTACATCAGAGTGAAATCCTAAAAAAATATTTCTTTAAGGATAGCAATGTTCTGATTATATTAGCAATTTGTAAATAAAATATTTAAGTAGTTTGTATTCAAATGTAATTAAGAGTTTACTTATAAACATGCAAAAAAGAAAACAGTAGAAATAAAGCCATAACATGCTCACAGCATAGCAAATCCCCAGTGGTCTGAACAAAGCAGAGCTGCCTCGCGGTAGATGGAGAAGCCCAACATGCAAAGCACAGGTGTAAGGATGAGTGGACCTGACCGGTTAAGTATTGCTCCACCTACACCACAGAAACCCACTGACAATTGCACCAGTCCTGCAACCACAGTCATGCCCTGCAACTAAACACACATAATTGTATAAATGCTAAAACGCATGCCAAAACGCATACCAATAATGCTAACCTGATCCAATAAGGGATAAATTCCATGTCAAAAAAAAAAAGAAAAGATTTTTAGGCTGAGAAAAGATACCAGAGCTCTTTAAGAGAATGTTATGCTGACATGGGAGCACATGCATACGCTGGGTCCTATCCAGGTGTCAAGCAACAGACAAATTTGCTATAAGGCAAAACCACTAACCACTAGACCACTGTGCCATCAACATCTCATTTTTCTTCTTTACATCTCTTAGTTATTTTATGTCTGACACAGTTGTGTAGTAGTGAGTACTCTTGCCTTAGGAGAAAAGCATGAAAGAAGCAAGGTAGTCCTGGGTTTAAAAATTAACAAAACATTTAATATTATTGGTGAAATCTATACATAGTAAAATAGTCCTCTGATTAAGATGTAGTAAATCTAGAAGTGAATTCAGTAGTGAATCTAGACTTATTATCAAGAAATACCTATATTTTAGAGTATAAATCTAATTTGTATCTATCTATATATATATATATATATATATATATATATATAAATTAAGTTAGTAGGTATTATAAATGTACAAAGGTACTTGAAGAGTATACACCATCTGTTTAACAATTCCTGTGGCAAAGCTAAACATTTTTAAAAAAAGAAGCCTACTAGTGTAAGCACACTCGTGGTTAAGGGTGATAGTAAGAGGGGTGGGCTAAGTTTTCAGGACCACGGACAGCAATCTGCACCTCTCTATGTAGATGTGACGTAGCATTAAACTCCTGTGACTTGGGACACTGCCCCCTACAGGCGTTTGTAGAACCTGTAAATACATAACAAAAACAGTGCAACTTAATTTTTTGCTCCAGGGTGAGATTTTTATGACAATAGAGAGTATAAATCACATATGTACTTAGGATTGACCTGACTGTGCGCAAATTAGTACAAGAGCTGGGACCAGAAAGTCCATGGATGGAGCTTGGATCAATGGCAGACTGTGGGAATAAAGAAAAGTAAATAAGGTGTTCTACACAGGACATGTGACATGGGCAACAGATCTACACAGGCAACAGATGTATGTGTGCAAAAACAAACCTTACCGCGAACCCAAAAAAGTCTGCAACAGTGAAGAAACTCCAGAATAAAAGTATACAGAGGCAGCAATACGTTCTTTCTCAGGCCCATCCACTAATGCCCCAACCACCAATGCACAAACAGAAGTCTGCACCATTACTTGCTGTTCAGACAAACACAAAAGAGGATAAATCAAATAATATTATAAAAATTTGAACATGAATTTGAATTATGTTTTTTCCCTATTCCCATCTAGTGTAGAACGTTTCAGGCGCTGGGCAGATACAACCAGGACAGGGTGCCAAACTATCGCTGGACACACACAGACACACACACACACACACACACACACACACACACACACACACACACACACACACACATAAACACACTCTATATGGGGCAATTGAAAGGATTCAATTGAACTTGATTCATGTTTTTGGACTGTGGGAGGAAACCAGAGAACCTGAAGGAAACCCACGCAGACACGGGGAGAACATGGAAACTCCACCCAGATTGGGATTCGAACCGGGAATCCCTAGTGCTGAGAGGCGAACGTGCTAACCACTAACCATTTCCTCAATATACTCAATATAAAGGAAATATACTATAATAAAAATTATTTGATTGTATAACAAAAATAATTACTTTTACACTTATTATACATATGATATCTTATAATTATTTTTTAACAACCATAAATTTTCATGGCAGCACGGTGGCTTAGTGGTTAGCACGTTAGCCTCTCAGCGCTAGGGATTCCTGGTACGAATCCCCATCTGGGTGGAGTTTCCATGTTCTCCCAGTGTCTGCGTGGGTTTCCTCCAGGTTCTTCGGTTTCCTCCCACAGTCCAAAAACATGAATCAAGTCAATTGAGTTCTCCAAATTGCCCCATATAGAGTGTGTTCGTGTGAGTGAGTGTGTGCACAGCGATAGATTGGTGCCCTTTCCTGGGTCTATCTGCCCAGCGCCCGAAACATTTTCCCCTGGATGGGCATGTGGAACCCCCCCGCAACCCTAATATAGGATAAAGCGGAAGATAATGGATGGATGGTTGGATAAATTTTCATATGCAACTTTAATATCTTACATGTACAAAGTCGAATGTCAATATTCCATGTTGCTTATTAAAATATAGTGAACCTTTCAACTAATCAAATTTAAATATTAAAGAATGCAATAGAACAACTTTAAATTCAGACGGTAACGTTCCAGAGATATTCTAAATATATCAATGCCTATGGCTACATCATTATTTAGGTGGCTGAAAGTGCAAAAAAAAATTTAAATCAGCATTTTATTCACAAATTGCTGTTACTTTAAACAGACAGATGCATATACAACAAGCTGTCAGTTGCTTCAATGACCCAGTTTCATAAAGTAAAAAATATTGTACTAAACCAAGTCATACATATAATTATATGAAACATAGTATAATAATTGCAACAGATCAAATTATGAGTAAGAATAGGATTTACTGACAATAATGTACTTCAATAATTGTTGAAAGTATTATTGTGATCCACCAGTTAGGTAGCATTAAATAGACCATACCTGTAGTGCTAGTATTACATTTTGCATGATTGGAGGATTTCGGTCCACTCTAAGGCTTCTTAAACTTTGGGCTTCACTGCGGTCCTGTTGAAAATATGGTGCTAGCCCCATTTTTTTCCCCAAAAGTCTGTTTTTGTTGAGAAAATAGGGTAATCCTTCTGCTCTGAATCAGTAACTTACAGTGGTAACTTTATTTTTCTTCCTTAAGCACTGTCTGTGCTTTACTCCATTTCTAAATCCAATGACCTTTGACTCGATTGTGAAACCTGAACAGTGTATGATAACAAGCTTTTTTTTCTTCCATTTAATCATTATCCTCTCACTAAGTAACAGTTACAATGAGTTGCATAAGTCAATCACATGATCTATGAGAGAAATCATTGTTGTTTACAATTGGTGAGGTTAAGTTGAAAGTACATATGAAAATTTAAATCTGGAATTAAAGAGTGCGTGGCAGGTGCAACCTACGTTTAGTTTAAAAGAGGTTAAGAATTAATGGGTGTAACTATACATGACCTGAATTTAAATCCCAGTGAACAGTTTTTGCCCTTGTTATTGCAGTCCTGAGGACACATTTGTTAAAAGTGGTTGCTTGAGTACACAATGGCAGTGGTTGGTGGAAGCAGAGACTTTAAAATTGTAGGCTTGCTGTACTGAATCAACATCTGCTCATGCTGCAGGGTTTTGAACAAGCTTTGTTGTTCTTGAGCCAGTGCCCATACACACAATCCATAACACTATAGCATCTCACTTGCCATTTTAAAAAAAACAGGGGCTCCTGATATAACCTGAACATTTGTTTTAAAAAAGAATGAGAACATTTTATGGTAGTGGGGGTGATTAATGTTTATTAGAATTGATTGGACAGTAAAATACAGGAAGAGAGAACAATATTCATGGCTTATAGAGGTATCAGAAGGACCTGGACATAAACTTACCTCATTAAGAAAACATAAAAACATCTACACACTGCACATGGGGTAAGCATGCTTTGCTAACATTCACACTATGATCACAATTATGTACACTGTGGATATGTTTAGTGAAACTCAACAAAACAATTCACGTTTGCAAATGCACTAGCACAATAACAGAAGCAATTATACTCTTTTTTTTGGAGGAAGAAGTGTAGTCTTCACTTCACTGTGTGTTATCTATGAAATCAAATCCTCTAACAGCAACTAGAACCCCTTGAAAGGCTTTGATGACTCAGCTATCTTACTTCATACATATGTAATTTATATTCCAAGAGAAGAATATAAAATCAATTTTACACCCAGAGAGACATATAAACATGCTTGACTAGATGAAACATTGCATGCTTGATCACTGTTGCATTTTAAAGCGATGAAAAAAAAAAAAAAAGCGAGCTGTGATTCACTTAATGTTATACTTCATCACTCCTCCTGAGCAGCCCTTTTCATTACACAGGTTAAAGTTCAGGTCAGCAGATAGTAAACAATTGTCAGTATAATGTGGGGGAAAGACAAATGCACTTAAACAGCATGAATTAATAACAAATGCACAATCTAGATAGTCCAGAGTCCAGTTCATGGCACTTTAAGCACTCATCAGTATCTCTTTTACGCACAATGTACAAAAATAAAACTATAAATACAGAGTAAAAGGGTTGAATAAATATTATGCATATTTTTGGTTGTGGTTGAGAACTATACCACAGGAGAGAGTAATTACAAATCACAGCAGAAACTAAAACGCGCTCGCTTCCAATCACAACAAATGTCAATATTTCCAGGCATGTGGTGAAAGTGGGGAAAAAAAGATTGTTAAAGACATTATTGCATAATTACATATGTGAAAGGGGAGTATGGTCATGGACATTTTGTGTAATACCACATTGCTTAAAATGATTTTAACAGAATTGAAATAAAAATAAATAAATATATAGCCAATACTATCTATAAAACTAAACTAAAGGTTGAGTAGGACACAGTGTTTATTACCATTTAAAACCTTTTATCCTGAGCAAGATCTGTTCTTTAGTGTTTAAATATAGGTGCATATGTAACTCGTTAGCTGCAAATATTTAGTTATTTTGAGCTCTGCTTTTAAGATAAATGACACTTTACTCTATGCATTACTCTGTAGTATTATTAATGTTACAATATTCCTGATTAGCTTCCTAAAGACTATAATTATCTCTGATGAACAGCTCTATAGTAATGAAGTCTATTTGTAGTGAAATCCTTAAAAAACACTAGTTTCTAAATCATTGGCAAATGTATATATTTAGTTGATAATAGGCCGATCATTCGGGTGAATTGTCTATATTCATTCATTCATTCATTATCCCCCGCTTTATCCTTTAGTAGGGTCGCGGTGGGGTTCCCCATGCCCATCCAGGGGAGAACATTTCGGGCGCTGGGCAGATAGACCCAGGACAGGGTGCCAATCCATCACTGGGCACACACTCACTCACACACACACTATATGGGGCAATTTGGAGAATTCAATTGACTTGATCCATGTTTTTGGACTGTGGGAGGAAACCGGAGAACCCGGAGGAAACCCACGCGGACACGGGGAGAACATGGAAACTCCACTCAGATTGGGATTCGAACCGGGAATCCCTAGTGCTGAGAGGCGAATGTGCTAACCACTAAGCCACCGTGCCGCCGAATTGTCTATAGTGTAGTTAATTATAATAATTTGATCTCTAACAGCTTTCTATGTTTTGTCAGTATTTTAATAGTTAACATGTTGCTTAGTTTACAGAATATTTAGTAATATTATGAAAAAATGGGGGGAAAAGATTTTACACGAAAATAGGATATAAATGCTCAGATAAGTTCATGGTCATAAATGCACAGAACAAAGGGAAAAATCTTTAAGAAAAATAGGCTAATACACCTCTGAAAATTCTGAAACACTAATTGTGAATCCATTGACTTCTGTACTTTATGGTCTTTATAGAGATGTCCTCCTAATAACCTAGAACTTGTAAAATCTTATATGGTTTCCTGTGTTAAGATGGAAGCAATTCTACTTCCATTATTTTACGACATAACATTTGAACATGGAAAATACTATTAAAGTAAAAAAAACAAAATGAAAAACATTATTGTTGAAGCTCACAACTTTTGTGTAAAGTTCTCAGGAAACACTCCTTTTTTGCAGTTATCTTTCATCTGTAGCCAGTCAGATTCTTTTACTCCCATCAGCCAGCCATCATCCTGGAACAGAATTTCTGTTATCACATATCTTTGTATTTATACTCAGTAGTTTTTCATTAGGAAAGCCATCTTCATACTGGTTTTGGTATATTCCCTGGATTTACATACTCTGGCCCTATAGACCTTAAGCATCATGAGATTATTGGTTGTTCTGAATTGGTTGGAGATTAAGTGTTAATATAAAAAATATTTTTAAAAACCCAGAAGTTTTGCCAGTTTGCTACTCTGGTGCATTCAGGTATGTGTTAAAAAATAAGTGTGCTATAAAATAATTTTCAATATATGATTAAAAATTAACCATTGAATAGTTCTTAAATGCCACATATAATATAATATTCATTCATTCATTCATTCATTATCTCCCGCTTATCCTCTATTAGGGTCGCGGTGGGGTTCCCCATGCCCATCCAGGGGAGAACGTCTCGGGCGCTGGGCAGATAGACCCAGGACAGGGCGCCAATCCATCACTGGGCACACACTCACTCACACACACACACACTCTATAGGGGGCAATTTTGAGAATTAAATTAACTTGATCCATGTTTTTGGACTGTGGGAGGAAACCGGAGAACCCGGAGGAAACCCACGCAGACACGGGGAGAACATGGAAACTCCACCCAGATGGGGATTCGAACCGGGAATCCCCTAGCGCTGAGAGGCGAACGTGCTAACCACTAAGCCACCGTGCCGCTATAATATAATATATTTTGTTAATTTGTACTATTGCATAGTGTTGATAAATGCTGACCTGCTCATCTGGGTTTTCGTAGGTCACTACAAGCACCACATCTCCTGCCTTCATCTCCAGCTCATCTGAGTCATTAGCAATATAATCATGCATTGCTTGTACCTGAAATGCATATAAAAATAAATAAATAAATAAGAAAAAACAGTTTAAAGAGCTTTTAATCCATTATGACAATGCTATCACTATAATAACCTGGTAGAAGTATGACGGATGAAATTTAGACTCACTTTAAACAGAAAGTTCGATGGCAGCTCTGCAGCTGGACTCTCAGTTGGTGTTTCTGCTATCTGAAGGTACAGAGCAAGAAATACTTGATATAAAACTTTTGTTATTACCTGTTAATACATTTTACAATTACTCTGTGTAATTACTTTAATTAATATTATAGTATTTCTGCTATGGTATTTTCAAAATTACTGATGTACATTAGCTGGTAATATTCTCTACGCATAAACCTTATCATAAATCTGCTAACTGAACAAAACCTCATTCATGGCACCAAGGGCCAGGCCACCACCCTATGCATCATCAATACTGCCCCAGCTAACATGGTCCACTGATGCCTTCCCAAGTTCTTAGTAGGACTCAGATACAGCCAATAGGAGAGATTCTGGGTTTCTAAAAGTCAGCTTCTTTAAATTTTCATTGAGAAAATGGAGACTGATTGAGTTTGTAAAATTGTATTTTACAAATTTTAGTGTGGTTATGTCCTGTTTAGACACCCAAATAACTAGGTGCCATATATATTAGTTTAGGCACTTACTGTGGCATTGTCTTCTGTAACTGGTTCACATTTTGCTGCCTGTAATACGGAGACAGAAATAACAGAATAATAAAAAGACAGGCAGAAGAAAGTAAAACACAAAAGGAAAATAAATGTTTGAAACATTACTGACCAATATACTCTAAAACTACAATTAACACTAATGGTTCTTCTACAACAACCATCACTATGTCCCGACATGCCATGCCAAGTAACCCCATGCCTAATTTGTGGTGCCCAGAAAAACATGCCTTCGGTCTGATTTGCCATTAACCAGTGAAGGCATGGGCACAGCTTTATCAAGAGGAATACCTGAGCCCCATCATTGCTCGAACCATCAGCCTGCACTGGCTGGGAGCTTTCGTCATCCCAAGTGGGCTCTGCATCTGAAGCTCGTACTGGTTGGCTGCCATCATCATCCCAGGTTGGATATACAGGTGCAGAAGTGTGCACAGGCTGACTACCATCATCATCCCATGACTGGGCTGCCTCAGCATTACTATCAGCTTGCTGTTGGAGCCGAAGGAGGTGAAAGGGGTAGTGGCAGTTGATGGGGTGTATATGGTGGCCAGGTAGATCCATGGCCATGGGTCATTCAAAGGGAACAGTGAAGAAGGAGTGAAAGCCAGGAGATTGTGAAAGATGTATTGCCATGACTGTAGTTTCATAGATATAGATAAATGCTTTCTCTAAACAATAAACGATGAGCTAAAAGAATATAAAATGCTCTGGTATTTAATACTAACTATATACAACTCCTGGAAAAAATTCTGGAATTACCAGTCCCTGATGATATTCCCTCAGTTGTTTAATTTTGTAGAAAAAAGCAGATAACACACATGACAAAAAACTAAAGGCATTTCAAAAATAATTGTGGTAGCCAGTAACAGTTATATTTTTAGTCCTTCTCTGATTGCTTTTGCCAGTTTAGCTTTGCAGTTTCGAGCCTTTTCATGGACCATTTTCTTTAACTTTCACCACAGATTTTCAATTGGATTGAGATCCGGACTGTTTGCAGGCCATGACATTGACCTTACATGTCTTTCTTTAAGGAATGTTTTCACAGCTTTTGCTCTATGGCAAGATGCATTATCATCTTGAAAAAAAACTTATCATCCCCAAACATCCTTTCGATAGATGGGATAAGTGTCCAAAATGTCAATCAATGTAAATCTGTGCATTTATTGAAGATGTAATGACAGCCATCTCCCCAATGGCTTTACCTGACATTCAGCCCCATATCATCAATGACTGTGGAAATTTGCATGCATAAATCTCATTGGAAAAGCACCAAACAAAAGTTCCAGCATCATCACCTTGCGCAATGCAGATCTGAGGTTCATCACTGAATATGACTTTCACCCAGTTATCCACGATTGCCTTTCCTTAGCCCACTGTAACCTTGTATTTTTATGTTTAGGTGTTAGTGATGGCTTTCTTTTAGCTTTGCTGTATGTACATTTTTTTCCTCAAAATTGAGTGATTCCATAAATTTTTCCCTGTACTTGTTCTAAAAATCTGTTACCAGCTAGCACAATTATTTTTCTTGATTTATTTTAGTGTTTCTTCAAGCCAAAAAGTTTTTTTTGTCCTGTCTGCTTTTTTTCTACAAAATTCTCAGGAACTGCTGATTCCATATTTTTTGCCAGGGTTTGTATAAAATATAAAGGAGTAGAAAAATGCTACTAAAATATTGTTAAAAAAAATTAGGTACACTAACCTCCCATGAATCCCAGGTCTCCATAGAGATATCGAGCAATAGGATGGAACAGTGAACAAAATATAAGTAAAACAGTGTGTCTAAACATACATGCATGCAGTATACTGACACAATGTATCTCATAAACTCAAAACTCTTAAAAAAAAAAAATATTGGCATGA
This sequence comes from Corydoras maculifer, assembly GCA_019802435.1. Classification (NCBI taxonomy): domain Eukaryota; kingdom Metazoa; phylum Chordata; class Actinopteri; order Siluriformes; family Callichthyidae; genus Corydoras; species Corydoras maculifer. The sequence goes on along the minus strand of JAFMOD010001006.1, from coordinate 319,204 downwards.
CAAATAATGACATTCGTATTGCCAAAGCAAAGTTTCAAAAAAGGTGCGTGTGTGTGTTCCCTATACAATTTTACACTTGCTTTGATTACCATGGCATTTGACATACTTACTACTGGTGACCCTGCCAAGCTTTAGATACTCTAGATACAAACCCCAAAAAGACATGTTACCACCTAGCAACAGCAATTATTGATGGCCAGAAGAGGTTAGCACTATTGTGTAAATGGAAAACTTACATGTAATATTTGGGTGTTGAATATTTAGTGTTTACAAAATACTATCCACTCACTGTACACTCATTTACACCTACCTGGCCAAAAAAAAGTCACCACCGGGATGTAACTTAGCAAACAGGTATGAGCCTCCTATTGAATAATTACTGAATGGGCGATAATCTTTTAGCTGCATGGGTTTTAATCTTTCAAACCACTAATCAGTAAGGCTAACCGGAAAAAAAAGGCTTCAATTTGCTAGGGCGCATAAGGATTGGACTCTCGAGCAATGGAAAAAGGTCATGTGGTCTGATGAGTCCAGGGTGCATCAGGGTAAGAAGAGAGGCAGGTGAAGTGATGCACCCATCATACCTTGTGCCTAATGTACAAGCCTATGGAGGCAGTGCCATGATCTGGGGTTGCTGCAATTGGTCAGGTCTAGGTTCAGCAACAGTGCTCAAATGTGCTCAAAAAATGAATAAATAACAAACCTGTGGTTCTGGGTTTGTCGTTACTGGTGTAGTAGCTGCCTGTAGTGCATCAAAGTCCATATCCAGCAAATTACTAGTGGCTGGAGCATCATACTTTAAAGGAAGAGGAAATACAGAATACAATAAAAAAGGGAAAAATTTTTTTGAACAGACCTTTAAAAAGGGTACTTACTTGTGTCGGGGATGTAACACTGATTCCAACAGCAGAAGCCTCATCAAATAGGTTTATAATGTTCTCCTGCTTCAGATCTTTAGACGGAGTGACTTTAGGAGGTGGAGGAACTGCAGGTCTCAGCTGCACAGATTCCACAGTGACAAACTTTAACCCCATATATAATTGGATTTTAAGCATAAAATCATAAACATTTTACAATAAATATTGTTTGCACAGCTTGACAAGGACTGAAAAATAGATTCTGAAAAATAACAAGAAAAAGTGTTTTTCATTTATGTTAGCATTAATGTGAAACACCTTGTCATTATTAACGGTTTAAATCACTACCTTTGATGGTGATTTAGGTATAGCAGGTGCTCCAGGACTCAAAGTGTGATTTGCATCTGGATTTCGGTCACTGAAAGAGAACAGACACTTAAATATTGAATATAACTCTGTGACCTCAGTGACCCTATAGAGTCCCTCATGCTTTTTTACAGGCCCAATTCAAGCGTAGTTAGTCTGCATTGCAAGCCTTAACCTCAGTACACAGTTTGCTTACACTGGAGCAAACTCAAACCAGAACTATGCTCAGTCTATACAGAGGAAACTACATGACTCATATTCATGCAAAAGGTCAAGCTCTTTATATACATTCCTCTAATGCATGCCTTTAGGCAAGCCCATGTCGATTAAATTTTAACCTGCATCTGTTTAAACACATATTGTGAATAAAAAAAAACCAAGATGTGTAAAGTACAAGCAGTCTATATCACACAATCCCTGCCTCAGACAAGATACATAACTGTCATGTGACAGCAAAAAGCAGCACACAAACGTCATTATTAGAATGGAAAAATTGCAGACGCACACACATGAAAAAAAAAACAAACACTCAATTGCTTAAGTTAGAACACCCACATACAGCACTGCAGGACTACCAGAGTTACCTCCTTTGTGTTGTCGATGACTTCCCAACTTGGTTACCTGCTTTTCTGTGAGAATGGTGGTGGCGTTCATAAATTTGTTTACTAATTTATTTGTTTTTAAGTTTTAAAACAATGCAATTGTGGTATAATAGGTATTTAGTATTTTAACATCCTTAAGCAAACAGGACAATTCTTTAAAAATATGTAATAGGCCTATATAACATTTATAATAATAACTTGAAAAAAAGATTTACCTGGACATTTCTTGATTTTCCAGTTTCACCAGTGTATCATACATATTTTGGCTTAGCTGTAAATAACATTACCAAATAATAACAGTAATAATGATAATAATAAGAACAGTAATAATAATAATAATAATAATAATAATAATAATAAAAACAAGAAATTATTTTAATTCTAGATTATAATTTTACCTTTCCTATTTCTCTGTGAAACTTCTCCTCTAGGCCAGACACACTCTGGAAAGTGTTCACATAAAAGCCAACACGGCTACAAACGAGAGGGACAAAGTGACTTAAAAAATGCATGCAAAACAAGCATGTACATTAATAAAACATATTAAATAAATCAAAATGTTAAATTGCTGAGTTCATTACATTAGTATTTCATGTAAAACTGTACATTTTACCAAAAAGTTGCAAGACAGACACATTTTGTAAATTTTTTTTTTTATCTGCAAGTTTTCAGCAATGTCATATTGTTTATTTAGTTTTACAAAGTCTATATTTTTATAACAATTCAAAAATATTATTTAAGTAACTATGAAATAGAACTTATCTAATGGTTTTTTTGTAGTTATAATTTAGTTTTAATTAGTTTATATTTGTGTTTTTGTTATGACTGAAGCAACACACATTTTAACTTCTCACAAAAACATTGTCACACGTTGAAAAAAATTATTGCAACATTTTAAAAATCATCTTTGCTATATATATTTTTTATAAGATTGTCACAGTGTACCATATGGGTTCTGAATCCAAATTAATCTATGTATATATATATATATATATATATATATATATATATATATATATATATATATATATATATATATATATATAAATAATCTATATTAAACACGGTTGGTCTATGAATTCTGATGGTCCATTCTAGTTTTTAGTTTGTATAAAAACAAAATATCTAGCCCACAACAAGAACTCAATTAAGCTAAAAAAATTATTTAATATCATTGTATTGAGGTACTTAGCTGATATTGTAACTATGAAGGTTTAATAAATAAAACTGTTATACCAATGAAAATTCAACAGGTTTATGCTAATTAAATAACCCAAAATGCATACATGATACATAAAATGGTAGAAGTGATGAAATCTTCAATATATTATAAAAACAAATCACTTTTGTATTAAACTTACCTGTTCCAGAGTGATGGCAGCTCTTCTTGAAGATCTATGTTAATGTCCTCAAATACCTTCTGAGCCCTCTCTAATTCTTCCTCAGCCTAAATACAGGTCCATAGTATATGAGAATGATACATGAATTTGTGCAATTAATAGTTGAATTTGTGCATTTTTTTGGTTATATTTTTTGAAGTAAAGTCCTAGTGTGATGTTACATAAGAGGATTTGCATTATTTTAAAATATTTATTTGAAATTATTTAGAATTGTAGAATGCTTTGTTGCTAATGTCTCATTGATAGATTTAACTTTTAAGAAAAAAAAGGTAAAATCATTAATTTACCACCTACTGTCTTAATAGCTAATAATATACATATAAATAATGTGGACATTTAAACTTAGAGACTTATTATTTCCAGACATAAAAATATTTCACTGCATGATTAAGACATAAAAAGTGTTAACGTTAAATTATTCCCTACAAAATTTATAGACTGTTGTGGGAATGACAACAATGTTGGAGATGTAAATATGTTGTTCAAAAATAGTCTAGATATGTATAATACATTTACATTTTGTAATTTAGCAGACGCTTTTATTTATTTTTTTTATTAAGCGACTTACAAATAAGAGAACAAATAGTCCAGATATGTATAATATGAATACAAATAATATATTCTGTGGATTTCAAGGTGGTATAAAAGATTAATTTACTGATAAATTGTACTTTAACATTCTTTAAACTTAAGCAATAAAGTTTTTAACCCGGGAAGACAAATGCGCCTTCTACTGAAAAGGAAGCAACTTAAATGACAATGATTTCTTTTAGAAAAAGGGGATAAGTACAAAATATTTAAAAATTATAAATTGCACATACACCAAAATATCTTTTTCTAGTAAAAATCTATTTATTTACCTGACACCTGGACAGATTAGTCTGAGCGACATTGTGTGCAGAGAGAATTCCCTGTGCCCATCCTGGAGCAGCCCTCTCTAACAAAGATGCCGGCTGAAAAAAAAAAAAAAATGTACATAAGTTTTGACATTATTTGTCAATATGTAGATCTTAAACTACAATGATTGATTTTAAAGTAAAAAAAATTATAAAGTATTTCGAAATTGATACCTTGGAAATTTTAACACCGCCTTCCTTCTTTTTGCCCTTGTTAACAGCAGCAAATGTGTGGCGTGCACTATCATAGTCCACTAACTTCCTGTCTCGCTTAGCAATACGGGCCTTTAGTTGGAGTCAGATATAAAGCAGGATACCTTTTATAAACATTAAGAAGACAGAGGAATCTTAAAATTCAAATGCATGACATTATCTTTACCCTGATGTCAGGAAATTGGCCCAAGTAAGTATCCATAGAGATCAAGGCGTGATCCACTAGCTTCTGATGAAAATCTGTCCACAGTAGATCGGAATCCTGTAGTACAAATAGCAGACAAAATGTATTATAGGGCCAGAAATAATAATATCAGAATAAGAAAAAATGTAAATTGATCAAATGTAGATTGACACAACTGAAGCAAAAACTATGCTTTAACCTAAAAGCCTGGCAGATGCATAAAGAAATGTAAATAATGAAGTACAATGCACAATCCAGCTTATTAAAGTGGTTATAGGTTTTACAGTCAGTCAAATTTCTGGGAAATTCTACAGAAATTCAAATATTACTCCAAAATGTAAAGGAAGTGCAATCCTGAAATTGCTCTAAGCATTTTATATTATTTGATGATTGTAAAAAGATTAACATTAGAAAGTCTAGGTCCGGATTATAAAAAATATTGAACATTTACAGAACATACTCAAAATTCAACATAACAGATTTTTCAACAAGTTAGGATCAATAAATATAGACATGTGTTTTGGTGTTGTATTAGATAAATTGCATATCATTACACAAGGGTGAGGAAGTACTTTAAATTTGGAATTTAAAAAAAGGATTTAAGGAGTACAACACAACTCTCTAAAAAGGTCTCTACGGATCTATGTACTTACTATCAAAATAAATAAATAAAATGTTTTTGTTCTTAAAAAAACTTGGCATATCAGAGCTATTAGTCTTTAAAATCTTTTCTTTTTTTACCTCCCAACCATTTTGTCATTCTGCTACTGCATATTATAAAATGAGAAGAGAAAAAATAAAGAGAGAAAGAAGGGAAAAATAAATCACAATTGTCAAAAATTATTTAAAGAGCTCTTTAGTGCTTTTGATGTTGAAATTTAGTTTAATCTAAAAACAAAAGCTGTTGAACTGAGAGAATAGATGTTAAGTAACATTTATTTACTTCCACAACCATTAATAAGAACTGCAGATAAAGAAGTACCTCTATAACAGAGTCCATTTCATCTTTTCCATACCACTCTGGTTCATACATATCAGCCAGGCACTCATGCAAGCGATTTGAGGACTCGTGCATTGCTATTGGAAAAAAATAAAAGAAAAAAATGTAAACAGCAGTAAAACTAAATGTATACAAATGTGTGCCTCTGTGCGATAAATGTACCTTTCACAGCAGCTAAATAAGCCCGCAGGTCCTTCTGCAATTTGCTGCCCTCAACCTAAAATAAAATAAATTCTATGCATTTATAAGTGCATAAATTAAGGGATTATAAAAGAAAACAAGCAAAACTCTTACATGCATAGATTTGCAAAACTTATCAGAATAAAATATCATTTTATGTGTAAAAAAAATGTCCTCACAAGCTGTTTGTTGAAGTTAATTACTCCCTCTTCAAATGCAAGATCTTTGGTCTCATCTGCCTTACCAAGCTTCTGCAAAACCTGAGAGATCATAAAATATTTTAATTAAAGTTGAGATATGATAAAAAGCATTGACTTGTTGTGCTGAACTATTTTGGAATTGCATTTTAAGATACACACATCTTAAACTTTTATATGTATGAACATTTGCTTTGAAAAGTGAAACATAAAAATACAAGACATCAGTGGTTTTGTTAATGCTATCTTATTGGCTTACTGATTAGATACTGAAAGTAAATGAGTGTTTGAGTCTCTCTCTGTGGGTTTGGATACATGTACAGTATATTGGACAGGGGAAAATTCTCTTTGTAGACTATGTGTGGTTAATAGATAGATATGAGGTATTCACGTGTGTTGGTATTGATTCATAGGGCTTTAATCACTGACCCTGTAGATTATACAGGCCTGCTACTGCTCAATAATTATATCATATGCCTTAAACGTCCTACTAGAGGATAACCTGAGCTCACTGCAGTACGATCTGCAGGCTCTATGACGCTCGGCCTGCGCTTGGTGGGAACTCCATCGTTCATTTTGTGGTAATCAGAAATATTCTACATAACCACATATTATGCATTTTCATAATAAAACGCCATATAAAAATAGACTGGATTTGAACGAGATCCTACACGATGCTGTCGCGCAAGTATGTCTAAATATCTTATTATTTAGACACATCTTTCAGCCCTAAGCGATACTCAAATAACGATTAAAGATGACCACAGAAGCATCTAGAAACATAAAATCGCTCACCTTTTCTTGAGCTCGGGTGATTTTTTTCTGCACGTTACTAGCTATTTTTCCTGCGGAAACCCCTTTGCCCATCGTTAACTCGGCCATTTTGTATATTTTATCACTTTGTAATCAAACCACCTATAATGTGTATCACAATGAAGTAAAGCGGAGTTAGTAGCACAAAGCGGTAAATAAAGGTTTTTTTTAACGTCAATGATATAATGTCCTTTATTATAAGGAAACCTACTAGCTCGCGCGCACCAGCCAATGCGCGTTCCCTCTTCTTAAAGAGACAGTACGCTCCTAAAACCAAAAAGGCTTTTTATAATAAGCGTTAGCATTTGACATAACTCTGGGAGAATTATAATCATAAGACCCACATGCAGGCCAAGCCTAGTTGTCTGCTTTTCTTAAATCGCTAAAAATATATACTAAAGTAAGCACATAAATTTGGTTACTAAACACCATGATGGTGTCTCTACGTAAAAAAAGAACTGTTGATTGCATATGGACTGTCTGGAGTGGGTTTTACTCATTTGCATATACCCACAGTTATAGTGTCGTATTTTTGGTTAAGTCACCATCACTGTTTTTAGTAACTTGATGTTTGTGTAGACAAAAATACATGAATTTAAACTTTAAAACTCTTTTTACTAATCAACATTTTTCACAAATGAACTCATTTGTGTTGTAACACAAAACACAAAATCCAAATAGTACTGTATTTGTTTGTTACATACAGGACACTCGTGGGCTCTTGGTTAAGGAACCAGTCTTGTGACCAACCTTGTGATCTGAAGGTCCCCGGTTCGATTCCCGATCCCATCAAGTACTATGGCTGAAGTGCCCCTGGGCAAGGCATCCAACCCCAATGGCTCCCCGGGCACCGTATTCAAGGTTGCCAACCGCTCTGGGCACCTGTGCTCACTTCACCAGTGTGTGTACATTTGTTTGTGTTTCACTGCACGGATGGGTTAAATGTGGATGACAAATTCCTCTGTGTCTGTGCACAGCAGGCAAAATAAATCACTTTATCTTGTATCTGTCCATCCATCCATTATCTTCCTCTTTATCCTCTACTAGGGTCGCGGGGCGGTTCCATGCCCATCCAGGGGAGAACTTTTCGGGTGTTGGGCATACATCCAGGGCAGGGCGCCAATCTATCACTGGGCACACACTCACTCACCCAGACACGCACACATACACACTCTATATGGGGTAATTTGGAGAATTCAATTCACCTTGGTGCATGTTTTTGAACTGTGGGAGGAAACCCGGAGAACCCGGAGGAAACCCATGCGGACACGGAGAGAACATGGAAACTCCACCCAGATTGGGATTGAACCGGGAATCCCTAGTACTTTATCTTATATACGGAGAAAAAAAACAAAAACAGAGTAAGGTGGGGACTCTTCTTACTGAACAGCTGGGCAAAAAATGCTATAAATATAGAGATAGAAGTATAGAAATATAATAATGTGTATGTAAATGTTCAGACCAGTAGTCCAATAGTAAAATGAATTGAGTTCAATCATACATTACAAAATGCATATAATTTTAAAGAAATAATTTTGGACATTGTTTAAAACATTTTAATATACTGCAAGTATTTTATATTTTGCAATCAACTGTGTAAGACATGTTTCCTTAAATTAAAATATATTTAGGCAAGACCTACCTGCACATGTTATGAACACAGAATAAAAACAGTATATTATACTTTAATTGGCAAAGTCTTTTTGTTTTCAATTTCTGCAGACAATGAGCAAATGGAGCAAACCTTCATAATCCTACTATAGCTTCATATTGTCAGAGGACAATAGAAAAAATCTTGAGCATCTGGTTAAAGCTATAATGCAATTCAATCCATCACTACTTAACAATCAATGCGGCCACAGTCGACATATTTGCAACTATAAATAGCATCCAAGGCAGCTGCAGATACTGTCTATGCTGTAAACTATAATGCCTTCATGTTTAGTTAATTTTCTAGATAATTTTTTATCCATGGATTTTTTGGACCTGTTTCTGAAAACACTAAATGTATATCATCAAACAGTGAATCAAATGATAAGCTGGTTTTTCTGACAAGTAAGTTCAGTAAGTTTATCAAATAAAGAGGACACTGTTAAACAAACTCCAGCAGCATGGTTGTATATGATCCTCTCATATCATTGCAGTACAGACTGTTATAATCACAACAGTGTTACTGAGGATTAAGAATGCTCCACAGAAGATGATTTTTACATTAAATATAGAGAGGAGATTCCGACCAGCGTGTTATGCAATTAATTTTTTATTTATTATAGTTCGTAATAAATAGTAGGTGAGTTAAAAATAATTAGCTGACATGACATATTAAAACTATCAAATAACTGAATTGGATCAATGTAAAACCTACAATATATCCCAAATAATTTTCTTATAGCTGCAGAAAGGGAACAAATTTATAGGTATAATGTGTTATTCATGTAGTGTATCATAAAACTTAACACATAAACCATTGTATGGGATGTATTCTTTGCAAAATTGCATATTGTACGTAATAGAACTGACTTTAGAACATTCATTACCGATGTTTCACCACTCGATGGCGGTAGAACCAACCATTATAGGGAGGGTCCGGTCTATACAGCAGCTTTTAGGAGACCAGAAGGAAAATAAATCTTTATTGGTCGAGTGTTTCTTTTAGAAGCTCTTTAAATTAATTAATATTTTTAAATAACACTAAGGTAATGTAGATTGATTCCTTACGTTACTTAAAAAGTACAGAAATTAATATAAAAAATAGCATTTATCTATGTAGTATTAATAGCACTTATTATTGAATAATTAAAAGGCACCTAATGTCATGAATTAAGTAAGTTAATAATCTCGGATTTATAGCATTACGAATAAATTCAATTAGAAGTTAATTGCACCTTATTGCTTTTCTAATAGGAACCAATATGAGGTTTTTGTAGTTTATAGATTTAAAGCAGAGGAAATGAATTCGGAAGAGAGTGGTAGCTCAGTGGTTAGGGTGTTGGACTATGAATCTGAAGGTTCAAATCCCAGGTCCACTGAAGTTACCAATGTGGGTCCTTAACCCTTATTGCTCCAGGGATGTTGTGATTAACCCTGTGTTCACCTTGTAAGTTGCTTTGGATAAAAGCGTCTGCTAAATGACTCAATGTAATGAGTTCGGTTCATTCATTCATTCATTCATTATCTCCCGCTTATCCTCTATTAGGGTCGCGGTGAAGTTCCCCATGCCCATCCAGGGGAGAACGTCTCGGGCGCTGGGCAGATAGACCCAGGACAGGGCGCCAATCCATCGCTGGGCACACACTCACTCACACAGACACACTCAGTTTTGAGAATTCAATTAACTTGATCCATGTTTTTGGACTGTGGGAGGAAACCAGAGAACCCGGAGGAAACCCACGCAGACATGGGGAGAACATGGAAACTCCACCCAGATGGGGATTCGAACCGGGAATCCCTAGCGCTGAGAGGCGAATGTGCTAACCACTAAGCCACCGTGCCGCGGAGTTCGGTTCAAATTCAGTAAAATTAATTATGCTTTTTACTCGTCTATAGCCTGATCCAAAATCTGACATATAAATGCAACTTAAAACTTTAATACATTGTCTATTTATACAATACCATTTTGTCGGCTGCTTTGAATCCATCCATTCATCCATTATCTTTTGCATTATCCTCTACAAGGGTCCTGGGAGGGTTTCCCATGCCCATCCAGGAGGAACGTTTCGGGTTCTGGGCAGATACACCCAGGACAGGATACTAATCTATTGCTGGGCACACACTCACTCATGCAAGCACACTCTATTTGAGGTAATTTGTAGAATTCAATTCACCTTGATGCAAGTTTTTGAACTGTGGGAGGAAACCGTTGAACCCGGAGGAAACTGTTAGATGTTCAATAAACGGCCTCGGAGATGCAGGTTGTTCCAAACAGATTTTAATGCTTACTGAATAGACAAACAAGTGTACAGGAAAAAGCATCAATGGCGGGCAACCACGATTAATGAGAGAGCTCTGAATTCTCAAAGATGCTGCTTCGGTATATAACCCTTAGGTGGGCTGCCCTTCTTCTGTGTGGGTGAGTGTGACTGGACCTTCCAAATATGGTGGGATTTTCCCCAGTCCCAATAATACTTTTTAACAAATGTTACTTGCCCCCTAATTCTATATTTTCACAGGTCACCCTGCGACCAGACTTTCTGACTCCTCACGCTCATTCGACAAGTGGCCATTCCTACAATTTACACACACTCAACCCCCACCTGGTCATTCCCTCAGCCATTCAGCAGTTGTTTACATATGGTAAATTACAAAAATATCACAGCAAAGGTAAAAGCATCCCAAAGTTGACCAAACCTTTCAAATAATACAATTCATGTCTTTTTACGTGCAATAAATTTCAACAAAACCCACGCGGACACGGGGAGAACATGGGTACTCCACCCAGATTGGGATTCGAATTGGGAATCCCTAGTGCTGAGAGGCAAACCTGCTAACCACTAAGCCCCTGCTTTGAATCACTATTTAAATGATCAGCTGTAGGAAAATGGCTTCCTGGACTACAATGAACTTGTTGTCACCACAGAGGCCAGTATGAACGCATTTTTACAATATTGTTTTTGACAATGAAGTCATGCTTTGTAGAGGTTTGATGAGGTGATGCTAGTATCGCAGGCTTCCTAAATGCGCGACCACTCCCTGTAATTGGATTATTATTCTTGTCCAAATAAGTATAATGCAGCTTAGAGTACACGAATGGGGTGCCTTCAAATCTGTGTATGGGTTTGTTTTTTATACGTCAAGTTCGTTTACTAAGATCAATGTGGCGGTTCTCTCAGCCTGCATGCAAAACCAGCTACATGTGTGGTGGAAGTGTTACGCGTGCTCGTGCGCCGCCCCTCGGTGGGATCTACCACATGGTACACTCCAAACAAAGCCGTGCGCGCGAGCGAGCGAGCGACTGAGCCGGAGCCGAGGCGCTGGATCAGCCCGAATCAGATTCAGAACCGAGTCCGGCTGTGAGAACTGAGAAAGTGGATCGGGCTTCAGAAATGCGTGTGGCTTTGTGCTACGTAAACGGAAGCATACATGTTTTGTTCGTGATTGTAAGAAAGAGCGGCGGTGATGATACAAATCACCTGTTATAACAATCCGTGCTTAAAATGACATTTAAACTCATCAGATCGTTATTGGTGTTTGATAATGAAGAGCAGGACTGGGACATAAATCGCATGTGGAGCTTAATGGCAGCGTTTAGATTCGAATAGCTGTGGAAATTCCAACTCCCTAATGCGAAGGACGAGGTGAGTTGTTTTGTTTTCTTTTATTTTTAGATAGATGACATACTGTGCTGTTAATTATGCGGTTCGGGGGTAGTTTGTTTTAGAGAAGGGATTCTATTTGGAAACTGTAAGAAAGACAGGCGTTCGTGTGATTCAGTCTGAATCGTTAATTGTGAAGTGGAAGGGGTATTGATTGTTTCCTGCTCGAGCGTTATTTCCAATTAAAGACAACAAACAGAGTGCGTTAATGGCGAGTTGTGTTGTTTATTGCACCAGTTCCAGCAGTGCGCTTGCATCGTAATTGTATCGCTATTTTGAGTGTGTGAAAATGACTGAAACAGAAGGTGTCGGGACTATTGTTCTCAGCGGCTGTGTTTTCTTTTGTTTGCGCGCTTCGCGTCCACTGCGCCGCTGTTTTGCTTCGTTTGCGGGCAGTCGCGTCTGTGAAGGAGCGCGTCTGCATCACACCGAGTCCCTGATGTGATCTATTCATTCATTATCTTCCGCTTTATCCTATATTAGGGTCGCGGGGGGTTCCCCATGCCCATCCAGGGGAGAACGTTTCGGCGCTGGCAGATACACCCAGGACAGGGCGCCAATCTATCGCTGGGCACACACTCACGCACACAAACACACTTTATATAGGGCAATTTGGAGAATTCAATTGACCTTGTTCCATGTTTTTGGACTGTGGGAGGAAACCGGAGAACCCGGAGGAAACTCACGCGGACACGGGGAGAACATGGAAACTCCACCCAGATAGGGATTCGAACCTGGAATCCCTAGTGCTGAGAGGCAACCATGCTAACCACTAAGCCACCGTGTCCCCTGATGTGATCGCTTTGCCTTATTGTTTCATCTGTTTGCTAAATCCAAATTTACAACTGGTAGCGCCTGTGTAGTAATTGGTAAAGTACATGTATGGTTTCATTGCAAAGTGCATGCAATTTGCTTTTAATCTCGCATGGAACAGCAGAGTCACGTGATTGTCTTAGAGCATGTTTTTAAACTCGCGAACACATTTGCATCCATCGTGTTTAATTTCGGCTGACCCTTTCTATGAAAGTCTATAGTTAACTATATCTTTGACAAAGCAATGGTATTTTTTACGATTTGCCAGTGTGTTAAGATTCACGACAATATAACGTGGTAAAACCAGACCCCTTGTTGATCTGAATATAAAAAAATGTTAAGCAAAAGGGAACAAAAGCATTGTATCATTGTATCCACGGAAATCTTTTTATCGCATCTCATTATCTTCTGTTTAATCCTCTGCTAGAGTTGTGGAGTGTTCTCCATGCTCATCCAACATTTTGAGCCCTGGGCAGATACACCCGGGGCAGGACACCAATCTATCGCTGGGCACATACTCTCACTCCCCACAAACACTATATGTTAACAAATTAGACACTGTATGTGGCTATAATGGGCAGCCAATTCACCTTAAATACATGTTTTTGTACTGTGGGACAAAACTGGAGAACCCGGAGGAGACCCGCACAGACACTGGGAAAACATGGAAACTCCATCCATATCATATCGGGATTCGAACAGGGATCCCCAGCAGACTTAAGGTGAACTTGCTAAGCCACTGTTCTGCCCCCTTAAGTTTATTCTGTGGGTTATTTTTAATATTCCATACCCTTTTACCAGCAACTTAATTTGACAGACCTACTATTTCTGCATCAATTGTCCAGTAACCATATTTATGCACTTTTTAGCTCTAGGTCATCTGTTTCTCTGATTTCTGTGATTATGTGATTATCTGTCACTTTTACTACAGAACATGTATTATTTTGGTGTGGAGAATCTTATAAGCATCCTGTAAGAAACATTTACACTTTAAGCAGTGTCCAGTGTCATGCCTTTTTTTTAGTGGAATAATCCACCAACAAAAAAAATGCTTAGCCATCAGCATCTTGTAAGCAGTGTCCTGTGAGAACTGAAAAAGTATTAAAGGATCTCTAACACAAAAATGAGCTGCTGTCTTTGATCAATGAGGTAAAGCAACAAGGTAGATGTGTCTAATCGACTGCACAGTCAATAGACAAGTGTTTAAGAACTCTAGATTCACGCCTGTGTCTAATCCAGTTGAATGATAGCAATATCTTTTCAGTGCTGAAAATCACCCACCGCATGTAAGCATCCTGACCTGTGTTTAATTGAATTAAAAACAAACTTTTTTTTTTTTTTTTTTAGCTTGGGATTCATTGCAAATCTTTTTATGCATTAGGACAAACAGACTAAAATGAATACAGCATTGTGTTAGAACTCACAAACACAACGTTTTAAGTTCTTCAAAAGTTAACAGAAACCACTGCTTTTCCATTAACAGCCTACTCATAATTCAAATGTTATTATACGTGTCTGACAAAACAAAATACATATTGTCTCTTTTGGCATGGACCTGCGAATGTTTAAATTAATAATTGTAATGTAAAGAAAGTTATTAAAGTTATTAATTCAGTAATTACTACCAGGAGCTTATTCAGGTTATATACACATTGATTACTCATGGTGGACTGTTTCTTGATGCACTGGTCTCTGTCTGCAAATATCCTTTCTATTTTGTCAAACACTTTGTAATAACATTACCAAAGACAAAAACAATTAACTGGTGTGAGATTGTTTTTAGCCAAAGCAGAAATCCAGATCCAGACAAATAGAAAAATAGACTTCACGTTATAGAAAAAATGAATGAGCTGACCTTTAGCAATGCCATACTTTTAAAATGAATTCATGTAATATTCTTTTTACAGTCTCAAATTTCATAATGATGTTAAACATTAGTAAATAGTGGAGCCAAGTTTACTGTTATATCAAAGTAAGATTATAATACCCATAAAACTATAAAGCCAACCCATGGACATGGAGTTGTAGAGGGGTCTCTTGCATAAATAAATAAAGTGAAATGTGGCAGTTAAAGTAGCTTAACATTTAAAGCCACTAAGTGGACCACATCATTTTAATGAGAATCTGATGTTGAATAAATTATTCAATGAATCTTATTACTTAGATGCAGGATGCATTTGCACACTCATTTTCACTGATTTAACGGAACTGGACGTTTTCATAAGGGTGTCATTTTAATTGTTTTTAATTATGTTTTTGTTTTTTACCCAAAAAGAAAAATGAGTCACTTTTGTATTAGAGCAATCTCACTCTTTTCAAGTACTATATCTTTTCGTCTTTTCTCTCAAACGTTCAATTAACATGAAGTGGATACAAGGAAAAGACTTTTATCCAGGCATTAAATGACCATCAGGTGAATTTCAAACCTTGAATAAACATCTTGCATTCCAGATTTCTGAGTTGTGCAAGAGACGTGATCTAATGTCATCACTTGTTTGAGGGGTTGAAAGGAAAAGTTGATGTTGCTGCCTGCTTCCCACAATCTTGTCATACTTGGGAAGCTTAAGACCAGGGCATAAATAATTAATTAGAATCTACTTTGTCTGCAGATATTTCTTGGCACAAAACAACAAATGAAATTACAGCAGAGACAAAACTGTGTTTAAAGGATTTAAAAGCTTTTGTGCAGCCAATATTTATTGACCAGCAAATGGCCTGAGGGATCATGGAAAGGATAATGATATTGAGGTTTAACTTTATCTCAGTGATAAAATTATGAACACATAAAAGTCTTAACAGTATTGTGAACTACGCTTTGGGGTACATATTGGAAAATCTACAGACAGGTTATACAAAAATAATTCTGATGCATTTTCCATTTCATTTTACAAATATATGTACATTAATTACTAAAGAATATTATATATTGTCAATATTTTTCATAAGTGAAAATCTTTGTGACCTTCCATGACAGATGAGACCGCATGTGCACACACTTTATGGTCAAATCTATTGCTAACAAAAGTCTTTATCATTAAATTCAGGTATTTTATTTAGTCCCATTACCATCCTCATTTGAAATCAATAACCTAGTCATGCATTTTAAATGTATGCATCCAACTGAGGGATGTCATAAAAGCTCCTGTAAGTGTAAAGTGTATTTGTTCCAGTTTGTATAGTGTATGTGTACATAATTGCATGTTTTATGTTTAATTTTTAGAATTGTAGTAGATGGTCCAGTTATCTCTAAACTTGTTAAACAAGTTGCTTCTACATGCTCATAAAATATTACTTTAGTAATGAGAGGCAGATGTAAGGACATGTGTGTTTACTCAACAGGGATCTTACCATGGGAAATTAAATTAAAAATGAATGAAAACCAGGCTGGGTTAATTAAAGTGGTTATGTGATATGAGAAAAAACAAATAATAATGTTTGTCTATACATACATGGTATCGGACAAATAGTGGGACAGGTTAGGTTGATTAGGAGGAGACAGTGATGAGATTTTGAAGAAATTACTGAAATAAAAAATGTAGAACAGAGATTTGGACAGAGAAGCTCTGGGAATAAAAAGGATGGGGTAAGAGAGAGACAAAAAAAAAAGAGGGGAAAATTCAATGTAAACTCCATTTCCTTTCATTTGCTGTCTTCTTCCACTAGCTTTATAAATTGGAAGGGAAAGTAAATGGTCGATTACTTCAAGATTTAGACACATCCGGATTGGTTTAAACATCATTACAATGTACATTTGCTTTATACTTGCACTCAAGGATAAAGTTTAGGTATAATGCCCTAGTAGAAAAACATTTTTTAAGTTGAATGTTGAAATGCCAACTATTAATGAAATTGAATAAGTTAGTAGCATATCTGACCTTGTCTTATCTTGCAGCTGTTGTGCATCTAAATTTTGCTTATTATAATGCTGAAACTGTCTGTGCTCAGAGGGCAAGTTATTATTCAAGTGATCTGCAATAAAACCCATGTCCAGTAGTATTTTGTACAGACTGTACCTGCATGATTAAGTGTGTGTTACACATTTCACTCAGGATATAGATTATTTACCAATAAAAAACTAAAGCTTACTTCTACATGGAGTTCAGTGTTGTTTTCAAAAAGTGTTTTGAAATGAATTAATATGATTTATACATCCTATTGCTTTTGTTTAAATATAGCGGTGCTTTGGTACAGAGTAATGCTTTTTGACTAGTTTTGTTCCCGTGTGTCTCTGTGTAGCTTTTCAGATTATCTGAGCTGATCAATCCTCCTGTCTCTTGTCAATCCTCAGTAGGGCATTCTGTAAAGGTCATTCTTGAAAAACTTATGTAATCTTTGGGGCTGATTCCTTTTTTTATTCAATAAATTTGACCGCTAAGCCTTGTTTTTTTTTTTGTTTTTTTTTGGCATTATCAGTTTTTTTCCCCCATTTTGGGCCACTACTTATAAATTCATACACAACATATTTTTATGTTGCATAAGCCAAAGCTAGAATAATTGTTTCAGTATGGGAAGTGAAGAAACCTGCTTTTGTTGTTTAGCTTTGCTTCGTCAACAACTGGCTTGTCACCATACATGCGGCATTAGAGTTTCTTAAATCTTTTTTTGAGATAAAAAAATTAATTTGCACAGATTCCTCAGGTGTTCATTTGCATACATATTTCTTAGTATATAGCAATGCACAGCTAAACGTTTTGTTTTTCTCATTATATGTTGTTTGATTTTAAATTCCACATTTATAATAAATATATGTACTTTGTTAAATCAGCCTTTAACAAACATTCAGGTCAGTGTAGAAAACAACTAAATAAACATGCAATTTAAAGAACATACCGCTTGCTATTTATTTCTATTAGCCTATTTAGCATTTTTGTCTAACATTACTATCCATCAGATCCACTCAAGCCAAAGTTTGGCAAAGAGTGTAATGTAGCATATGAAGTATTAAGAAAAAAATATTTGGTGTGTAGAATACATATTCTTACAATTGAATAATAGACGTGTAATTTCAGGTCTATGATACGGTGACAGAACATAAAACAAATGTTATTAATTTTCCCATTGAGTTGATTAAAAGCCCAATGCTGTTTAGTAGCAAATGGTTACATATCCAAACCCTTTGCAATTTAAACTACTCAACACAATTTTAACTACTCAAATTCAGGCCTTTTAAAACTGATGCCAACGCATCATCAGCCACTTTGTTTCCTCTCCCACAGATGCATTGCAATTTAAACATTCACATGGTTTGACTCAGTAGAAGAAATAATAGTGATTGCACCAGTCCCATTTCAGACAGCTAATGAGACACACAGCTCACAATAAGTAATGATTACAGTGCTTACAGAAATCAATATAGATGCTCTGCTACTATCCAGAAATGAACATTTGTGGCAGTTGACCACGCAGAATACAGTCTGCTTGAAAACATATTTCTTCATAATGAGAATCATTCTGTCATTTAATCATGCATTCAAATATTCCAAAGCAATAATATATTATAGTTGCCATAGTATACCCTGGTTGTTTCATACTAGTTTACTGTAAAGGAAAAACTTTCTTAATAATGAGAGGTAGCATCACATTCAGCACAAGCTTATAACAATGAAACTCAGTAACAGTCACAATATATAAATATACAAAAAATTACAAATTAAATATAGAAATTATACTTCTTGCGAAAAGAATAGAAATAGGGCACCAGTCCACATTCCTACCTTGTGGAAATGAACCATTTCCAATTTACCTGCCTCACATGTTTTGACCTGTGTGAGGTAGCTTGTGCTTTTTTTAAAGGAGTATATAATCCAGAAAAGATTGGCTATTTCCAACAGGAACAGTTGCAAGTTTAGTCACGAGGCAATTCTGCGTATTAATTGTGTACTTATTGGCATTTATTTGGAATTTAGAAGGAAGCAATAGTCTCCGGGCTATAATTACACTGGCATATTGAGGACAGTGTACACACAGAATGAATCTTTGCCCACCTGAACTGGGAATCGGACCTGCTACCTTCTTGCTTGAGCCAGAAGCGCTAACCACTATGCCTTCGTGTACTCCACTCCCAGTGGTAACGCATGCAGATATACAAATCCAAATATTTGTGGCTGTATGCATACTAAAGGTGCATTTGATTAATTTTTAATCCTGAGTTAATGTTAAAACATCAGTGGGGCAGATTTTATATGAGAATCACCCGGGTCTCTTTTTTAGCTGTGTGTTTAGCTCAGTGTAAAAATGAAATGCTTAAAAGCACATATCAGGCAGGTGACAAATGAACTGCTGACAACTTTCATTGGTTATAATAGCATGGCCAACCACATGCTTGTCATGATTTTTGAGTGTCACTGTTCAACTATATACAGTATTGGTTTATAAATTTAAAAATGTTTTTCACTAATGAATATCTTATTGGTTCGCAGCTTTGATGCCATGCACATATGCAATTACTAATGACCAAACAAATTTCCCCAGCTCTTAATGTAAATTTAGTTAATAAAGTGCTGATCTCATGTAGGTAAAAAAAACTGAAAGCGTATTCAGTGCTAATGGAATATGGGGCAGAAGCTCTCAACAAGATTAATGAGGTTTAACAGAGCCACCTCTGTCCACTGAGTCACTAAGCCTTAGTACACACAAGGAGGGATACCATCCACTTCTTTGTATATCTCACACATGTATACCCATTCACCCAGAAGCCTTTGCTTTCCGAATTTACATAAGGATTCCCATCATCCAATGCCTCTTCAAGCAACCAATGCCAAGAAAACCTGCACTCTGCTGAGTTCAGCCGAATAAGGAAACAAATGGTGTATGAAGTTACTATCCCTGTCTTTCTTCCCATCTTTTACATGGCCTGTGCTGTATGCGTGAATAACTAGAGTGAGTCTGTTTTCTTCAAGTGGTGCAGTTAATATTGTGTGTCAAACATTGCTTTTGTGAGTACGTGCCTTGTATATAAATGTAATTTGAACAGAGTGTTATTATGCAGCTTCTTTAAATTTCAGAACAGGGCATGTGCTTACTTGTAAGCAAAGTCTGTTTACAAGAGTGGTCATTTCTGTTAAATGGAAGCCATACATGTCATGCATGGATGAGCCCTTTCAGATAGTCACAAACATTAGCTTGTTCATAGCAGTGCAGCAACTGGTCTGTAATACTGTCTCAGAGCAGGCTTTTAGGGTTATTACAGATCAAAGCTATTCTCTACTTTAGAAGCATCAAAGCTTATCACTGTAATAATGTGCCTTAAAAGCAACTCAACAATAATTGCATACTTTGAACAGAAGCGGACGGCACGGTGGCTTAGTGGTTAGCACGTTCGCCTCTCAGCGCTAGGGATTCCTGGTTCGAATCCCCATCTGGGTGGAGTTTCCATGTTCTCCCCGTTTCTGCGTGGGTTTCCTCCGGGTTCTCCGGTTCCCTCCCACAGTCCAAAAACATGGATCAAGTCAATTGAGTTCTCCAAATTGCCCCATATAGAGTGTGCCTGTTTGAGTGAGTGTGTGCCCAGCGATGGATTGGCGCCCTGTCCTGGGTGTATCTGCCCAGTGCCCAAAACGTTCTCCCCTGGATGGGCATGGGGAACCCCCCTGCGACCCTAATATAGGATAAAGCGGAAGATAATGAATGAATGAATCAAACATTTGGTCATTTATTGGACGCTTTTATCCAAAGCGACTTACAAGGTGAACAGGGTTAATCACAACATCCCTGGAGCAATGAGGGTTAAGGGTCTTGCTCAAGGACCAACAGGGGTAACTGCAGTGGACCTGGGATTTGAACCCCCAACCTTCAGATTGATAGCCCAAAGCCCTAACCACTGAGCTACCCCTCCACTGAATGAACAAAAGCACTCACTTGGTGCTTCTCAGTTTCTAACACAACTTAAATTTGTTTTTATGTTAACTTTTGCCCTAACCCTGTTTATTTCTCTGTAATTAATTACATTTTAAATACCATATTAATTAGTCATGGTAACAAAAATAATAAAACAATAATTTTCAGCATCGCAACATTTGGGTACTTGAATTCTCTGTAACAATAAAGTCTGCATTAGTTAAGTGGAGCAGCCAAACAGATTATTTGAATGTTGAAATGATGTTATAACTATGTTGTAGTGAAACATAATGCTACATCCTGCCATAGTCAAATGTGTATGTATTCTTATTTTACATGCATAATTAATGAACCTTTGATTTGCTTTTGATCCTAGAGTATTTATAATGAGTTGTCCTTAGCCATAGTAATTTTTATGCATCATTTATTATTTCGGATGAAATTTGTATTTCATCAAGACTCTGTTCATAACTTTGTACAGTAGGTTAGGGTAACTATTATTTTATAAGGAGTCATTGATGAAAGGACAAATAAAAATTGTCAAAGTGCGATAAATCATGTAAATAAACTAACTTGGTTAGCCCAACCATTAATGTATTTGACGAAACCAAATGTTTATGCAATTTCCTTATCCAGATGTAGTTCCATTTTCATGCTTCTCATTCAGTAAGCATGTGCCACTGGGCATAGCCCATTTTTTCCCCGAAATTCTATGGCTATTATTTAGCTGCGTTATACTCACACTTTTTCCTCACACTTAAGTGTCTGCCATCATTTTGCTGACATGCTCTCTGCAGGCCTCACAATGCCCTGTGTAAAAAAAAAAAAAAATTAAATCATATGGCATTTCACACTCAATAGGTTATGTTGTACTTCATCACAACTGACATGTAATCATGCTGCAGATGAGACCAGCAGCCTCACAAGATCACTAGTCTTTTATGCACCTCCTGCTCCTCAAACAGGTGAACCAACTGGAATGGTAAAGACACAAGGAATGAATTAAGCTTAAAATTAACTCCTGAACTTGGGCAGTGATTAATAGTTAGTTTGCAACAGTAAAGCAATAGCTTTTCAGTATAGCAATGTAAGAATATAGCATCTTAGAAAAAGGCATAATACAAGCCATTAATAGTCAATATTTGTCTCACCATCTCGGGTTCAATTATACTTTTTTTCTGGTGGCTTTATTTGATTTTCCTGGCTGTTAAGTGTGTAGGGAAGAGATCTGAAAGTCCAAAACTTAAGAAATGCAAAAGGAAGCTAAAGCAGTGATTGGTTCTAGACCTGTTGCCATGGTGGCGTGCTTTACTCTCATTTGCTAAGTGCTGTCTTTCCTAGGGCATCCCACAGTTGTTATGGCAACAGACAGGAAGTGAGACTGTGTGAGGAACATTATGTAACAACTTAAATTTACTTTGACGCTTGTTTAATTTATTTATTTCTACTGAAATAGTATTTATCCCTCACCAAAATGGTTCCTGAGTGCACACAGGAACAACTCTTAATCATTATAACTGACAGAATTATTTATTGTTTACACTTATTAACTGGATCCTCAGGAGAATGTGTCCAGAACTGAACCTCACTTTGATTTTTTAAAAACAACAAATACCAAGATTTCCAAATTGCGGTTTGGAAGTGTAAGCTTGTAAAATTGTGTAAGCTCCTTTAATATCAGCCACTGTTGTAAAAAGTACTATATATAAAATAAATATACTTGAACTACAGCTAATTACATGTACAGCATGCAGTGAAACAGTAACATGAATCTGCAAAATGAAGGCAGATGTTATGTTTAATGTCTAGTATTGGCTGTGAACGAGGACACAGCACAGCAGTGTTGTGAGCCATTGGAAAATGTTGAAGGAGCCAGGCCACAACTTATGAAGTCATAAACATTCACAAATGATCATAAAAGGGTCCAGCTGGTGAAGATTGGCAGTCTCTGGCTGTTGCAACAGCTGGACAGCATCAGTGTAAATCTAAACATGCAATGCTCTGGGCAATGTTGGGATGAACATGACACTTAAAGGTATACATCCCGAATCAGCACAGATGCAGAAAGAATGATGCATGATGCATTTGCAGGTTGTGAAAATAGAGTAGCCATAACTTGAACTTGTTCCAGCACTGGCAGTTATGGGATAGGCTAAAATATTCCTGGATATGCTTGTCTTCTGAGAAAGAATGCTTGAGGATTTTAAATTTGACTGCTGGATTGACCATGATGGAGCCTTGTGGCATGTGAGTGACAATTGATTAGCTGATGTTAGAATTCCTAAAGAAATGTATGTAATGTACTTAAACATTGTTTGTTCATACACTAGAGTTCTGGAAACAATATGCACCACTAAGTTAAAGCTGCAGAAATGCAAATTGCTTTAGTGCCATGTCACCATTCTTGCCAATGTTTGCCAGTTGAGGAGCTTCCTCTGTCATCACCTTGTAATAAGGCTGATACAACTGATCCCCGATAAGACAGTGGCTAATCGGTGAGTTGAAAAGCAAGCAACTACTTTCAATCATCTAAGTGCAGCTGTTGTCACCAAACAAGCTGCACAACTCTGAGTCCAAAGTCCTTTCATTGTGGGCTCTGATGCTATCAATCAAAGGCTGGGTGTGTTTTTTTTTTATCTCTAGTTCCAGATGGCCATGAGTTATTTCTTGTATGTTACAGTCAGGCACTGTTTTAAGTGATGCATGTTCACAGGGTAACATGGCTAGAATTGCGTTAGCAACACATTAAAACGGGCATTCTTTCATGATGGCCCTTTAGTGCTCTGAGTTTTGTAAGCAGACGAAACATGAGCAGCTGTACAGTGGTGTGTTGGTGAGTGAGTGAGCATAGGGTCAAGCAGGGAAGAGATGCAAATCTGCACATGCTGAGATAGTGGCTGCTTGCAAAAAGTAGTCAAAGTGGCCAGACATCGTGCAACATTGGGCACACCTTTGAAGTGGTGTGTGACCAGCGATAGATTGGCGCCCTGTCCTGGGTGTATCTGCCCAGCGCCCGAATCTCCCCTGGATGGGCATGGGAACACCCCCCCCGCGACCCTAGTAAAGGATAAAGCGGAAGATGTATGGATGGATGGATATATTTACTCATGTTAACATATTTTTGTGTCTCAGTTACAAAAGCACAAAAATAGGAATTATGAAATACAATAAGTCAATTTATATATTTTCACTGCAGATGTTAATTTATTTATGTTTAGAGGAAAAATTGTATGATAATCATACAGGATTATTTAGAAATAAACTTCACCTACCACTTCATATAAAAGTGTCTTTAGAAGGTGTCTTCAAAGTCATTTTTGCAGCTTGTATATCAATATTATATAACATATTCATGTATTTTTATTATTATTTTTTTTTTATTATTTAAATTCTAATTCAATGCAGTTTTTAAACAACATAGTGTGCGCTTAAACATTTAAGACAGATTTTTTTTCCAAAAAAAAACAAATTTTTGCTTTTTCCAAGATGCAATAAAAATATCTCTCTTCCAGGTACATCTGCAGTTGCACACCACGTCTCATGTTACAATGTGTAATATTTATATAGTGTCCATATTTATAAAGCAGTAAAGTGATATATTTTGCCTACTGTGTTTTACACATAGGAATTTGTCCTCCACCTTTAACCCATCCATGCAGTGAAAACCCATCCATGCACCTATAAACATTGGTGAAGTGAGCACACGTGCCCGGAGCGGTGGGCAGCCCTGTATACGGGGCCTGGGGAGCAATTGGGGTTAGGTGCCTTGTCCATGGGCACTTCAGCCGTAGTGCTTGGTGGGACCGGGAATTGAACCGTATCCTTAACTACAAACCCATGAGTGCCCCAACCCCATGCCCTTATTTAAGATAACCAATAGAATGTATGACTTTATTAGTCTCCCACTTCATTCTATAGAAATTTAATCCTACTCCTCTTTGAATGTTTCTTTCAGTTCATTGACATTTGTGGGCATTTATTTATGCACAGCTCTTTGTCACAACATAGAGTTTTAGTTTTGTGTGCATTTTCACTAGACCATTAGAATTCCCTAATTCCCTCTCCTCTTGTGTTTGTGATTGTTCTGGTAAAAAATCCAGTCTCATACAAACTTTAGCTTTTAGATAGATGGCCTCACATTTGACTATAGAATACTATAGTATTAGAGTATATGTTATACAAAGGAGATCATGGTTGACTAGGTAACTGCAAGGTTTCTAATAGCTGCAAAACAAACACCTGCCTAACAGCTGGTATGTGTGTAGGGCTGGTATGTTATGTTTGGTTTCTGTCAAATGTAGCACAGAACATAGTTATTTTGGTGTTGTTTATGTAAGTGGCATTATTACATTTGAATTGTGTTTTGCACCTGCCATGTTTTGTTTTATAACAAACAATATGTTTTAATTTTTTTTCTGTATTGTCATGAACTTTAACATGCAAACAGTGGTCTGTATATTCTGAGATTTGGGTTTGGGTTTTTGTAATTGCTCTGAGCATTTCATGGTTTAACCTTGTGCTGAACTTTCTGCAATGTTTACACTGGGAAGATTTTCTGCAGTATATGTCTATTCTATTGGCCTATTAAGACTTCCCAGTTACAGTTGCTTTTCTAAGATCACTGCAGTTTTTCATCCATGACATTGTATTTACACACCTGAATGCTCCTGACAAGCAAACTACCAAAACATCTGCTTTTACAGAGGTGGTCACAATTGCTGATGATCAATTAATTAGAGCAAATGATTAACAGCAGTTCCTGACTGCTGATTACATTTTAATTCCTGTAGATATACTCTGGGTGTCTGTTTTCCCACACTGCTTCTGCGTTTTTGCTTAACTTTTATTAACTTAATAAAAACAATGTGTAATTTATAATGTGCCTTTATTCATTTAGGGTTGTGTTTACAGAGTTTTACTTTTTCTTTTTCCCATGACATATACAGTCATAAAAAACATGTATTTGTATAAACAGTAATTATTATAATACTGTGCTTAATTGCAACAAATTGAGAGAAGCTAAAGTGTTTGGTTGCACAACAACAAGCAAACAAAGATATACCGCAGAACACAAACAGGCCTGACCTTTTTTTTTTTAAAGAAAATGAGGTTTATTTAATAGACAAATTGTGAAATCTAAAGTAATTAATCCAGGTTTATTCTTTCTAAACATAGTTGAGTTTGTGTGAACATAATTTTGAGTGCGAAGGAAAAAGCAAATGTGAGAAATTGAAATGTTTTTAGCTTCCAGCAAGGTTATGGCAAGCTTGATATTGACATTTACATTGCCAGCAGAAGGTTTATGTAGCATGCTAAATAAGGGACTGGTTTAAAGATTTAGAGTATGAGATTACAGAAAAGAATGTTTTTAATGCTATTGTATGTCTGCCCCAGTTTAATCATCACTATTTCTTTTTTTTTTTTCAGGATAAATTTTTTTGTATGGAAAACTGACCTTTTCTGACGCACCCAACCCCCATTCTTCCCCTTCCTCCCCCACAGTTACTTCCCTATCACAAAGTCACTCGAGATCATCATGACGTCCACAGTGCAGATGCTAGCCTTTAAGCTTGCCCCACCATCCCAGGATGGAAGTGCAGATCATCCACTTAGCTGTGATGAGGAGATTGAGAGACGCTATGAAGTCGTACCCTCTGTCGTCTGCTCCATGTGCTGCCTCTTTGGCATCATTTATTGTTTTTTTGGTAGGTAGTGTGGCTTGCCGAAAGTGTGTGTGTGTATGTGTATATATATGTGATAAATACACAAAGTTTGAGAGGTGCAGTTACTTTTAAGTCAACAATATACGGCAAAAAAACAATCCAACATAAGCCCATAATTGAGATCCACATAAGCACCTAGTGTAAACACATGAACACACTCTTGCTAAAGTGAACTAAGCTTCTGAATTGTTCCCTTCAAAATCTTACATGGTTAACTTAATAACCATCTAAACATTCAACTGCTATAGCTGAATGTTGATGGCCACTCTCTGTTCCTCTCCATTAGATAAGCTTCATCACTTTCACTGAACTGTGAAATTTCACCATTTATCGAGGGTCAGATTTGAAGACGAGGAAGAGAGCAGTTGTGGCTACCTCAGCTGTGACAGATAGCAGCTTAAAATATCTGCCCTTACAATGACACACACACAAAACACACATCCACTTAATTTCTCTAATCAGTAAAACAAAAATCTAGCTGCCAAAACACATGCAAGATAACTATGAAGAGGATCAATATTTTGGACTGCAAACCTTAATACACTTCAGAATATTAACTATTGTTTTTTCTTCTTATAGAACTTTTTTTTGTATGTTTATGAACTTTTTTTTGTTGTATGCTTAATATTTTTATAAATGTTAAGTTTAATTGTGTAATCAAGATTTTAGTAGATTTCTTTTTAGTGAGAAAACATAAATGAGCATGGGCACCCAAGCTGGCTCCCAATAACGTTGCTTTCTTAAAACCCAGCTAAATTGATTGCAAGTGTTTATTTGTGTTTACAATTGGATTTTTATATAAAACATTTTAAGATAGGTTTATATATGAAGTCAGTGTGAGACCTGATCTAATTTTGACCAAAACTCGTTGGAATAGATCTGACACTATACCCACTAGGGGGCAGAGCATGGGCAATATATCCTTACAGACAGTTTTTAAGTCATAATCCAATTTGTAAAACATTAACATTTACTTGTTGCTGTTAAGAATATTTAGTTTTGTACTTTGATATTAATTATAATATTACATTTTTTTGGGGTGGGAACAATTAATCAGAGCTTTTTTTCACATCACATTGCAAAATTTATGGCTGTAAACGCATAGCTATTAAAATGATAAAAATGACACCAATATCGTAGCAATTTTTATAAGTCCTAAAATATAATAACAAAATCAAATTAAACATGTTAAAGTCTAAGGCACGAAGGCACAATAGTTTCAGTAAATTAGTGTATTCTTAATACACAGAATTAAAACACTAATTTTTTAAATTTTTTTTTTTTTGAATGTTTGAGAGAGTTAACATAATTACTTTAATGTGTTTAATTGCTGTACACCAATATATCATATAAAAATATTTATTGTAATATGTATGATCTTTACCCAGGTTATCGCTGTTTCAAGGCAGTAATGTTTCTCACTGGTCTGATGTTTGGCTCCATTATTATCTTCATGCTGTGCTACAAGGAACGAGTGATGGACACACAGCTGAGTGTGGAAGCCAGTGTGGGAATTGGCCTAGGCA
The DNA here is from genome assembly GCA_019802435.1 of Corydoras maculifer. Taxonomy (NCBI): domain Eukaryota; kingdom Metazoa; phylum Chordata; class Actinopteri; order Siluriformes; family Callichthyidae; genus Corydoras; species Corydoras maculifer. The sequence continues at coordinate 291,286 of JAFMOD010001006.1, read as the reverse complement.
TTGGCACACTGTGCGGCCTAGTCACCATGCTGGTGCGCAGTGTTGGCCTCTTCATGGTGGGCTTGCTGCTGGGCCTTCTGGTGGCACTGGCTTCACTAGTGGTGCTTGAAGAGTTCTACCATCCAAGTACAGTGTGGCTTCCCTTGGGTGTTTTGCTTGGGTCTGGGATGTTGTTTGCTGTTTTGACGCTACAGTGGCAGCGCTGCTTCACTACGCTTTCCACAGCTGTGTTTGGTTCAGCCGTCGTCACGGTCACAGTGGATTACTTTGTAGAGCTATTTGCACTCACACGCTATATCTACGAGAGGGTAAAGGTGGCTCCAGCTCGTCCTGTATGCTGGTACACATGGGTCGTATTGGGGGTGTGGCCCGTTCTTGCCATACTGGGCGTTCTCATACAGTGGAAAGTGACAGCAGATGGATATTCCCACACTGAAGGTAGGCTATTTATCTGTCACTAAGATTTCTCTTTTGAAGTGTGTAAAATATGTGTGGGGGAAAATGGGCAAGTGGCAAAAAATGGGCAACTTCGGTCCGTTTCCACATTTTTTCGCCTTACTTTTTTAATGGAAGCCCCAAATAGCACATCACATTCACGGAAAGGGTATGCACGGTTATCCCTCATGTAGTTTGTTATAACATGATCTGCAATGGATGGGGGTTGAATTTGTTCCCATTTCATATCAATATCTTAAATGAACACGAAAAGAAGTTCACACCGATTTACATTTAATATTAAATACTAATAATTAATGTTTTTGTTATAAGCACCTTTATTATTGGTCTATTGTTTGTGCTTGGCGTGTGTGCAGCTGACATTGTCTGATCATAAGCACAAAGAATGTTTAGAAGAACCAGAGCATAATGAGCGGTGTGTGGAAAGTCAAAGGGAGAGCATTTAATTCACATTGTCAGATGTTGGTGCTGCACCATGAACTGGGTATCTCTGAGATAACTGGCATGAAAACATGTTAAAACAAAAGTGGAAGTAAAGAGAAGTGACACACAGGGCCTTTGAATTATAGTGCATGTCTAAAAGGGGAGGAGGCTTTAGTGGTGCTGGGATGGGTTGCTATAGAGACAAACTGGGGGCTTTAAAAAAGCGGGGAAAAAGACCATTGATGAATACCCATATAAAGAACATAAGTGGGATTGAAGGGGTGTTTGTGTGTGTTTGTGTTTGTGTGTGTGAGGGAGAGAAAAAGAGAAAGACCGAAACTGAGAGAGTTTGCACGCGCATGTCAGGAAGAAGGAGCTCATTATGTGAATTCTCTGACAGATGGGCCCCATAGAAGTCGAGGCACAACAGAGTGACTAAAAGGACAGAAATAATCCTGCTGCCTCCATTAATGGCAAGGAACAGAATGTGAATGTTGATTAGGACATGTGGAATGGCAGAATGTGTTAAAACACTCAGCAGTTTGTTTGGCATCACAGTGGTGGATCACTGGAAGAAATCTCCAACTTGTTTAGACAGTGTCTTTACCAAAATAAAGAGAGGGAGAGTGCAAGACAGAACAATCCATGGAACTGCTTGAATATTTTGAGCAAAGTAAATTAAGAATAAAATATGATTGTAAAAACTAGTTTAGTCCAGTTTATCCAAATCCCTGCCTTTTGTTCTCTCTTCTATTTATTCATTATAATTAATGATGAATTATTAAAATATAGATAAAACAATTATATATCATATATTGTGCATCATTTAGTATCATGCATTATTTCTGATCTGACAAAGTATTATCTATCTCACTGATGGTTAAAATTGTTATTTTATAAAATATAGTTTAAACTTAGTAGGCTATTTACTCATAAGGGAATCAAACCAATATCTCCCCGTGATTATTTCCTAAAAGTAAACTTTAGGGAAACTTAAGTTCACCTGTTTTCCACTTGACCCTTTGAAAACAACTTTTTTCAAGGAGGGAAATTTTCTTCTTCTATTTTTATTTCATACAAGGTAATTACTATTATGTCATGTGCAAATAGACTCTTGACTTGTTCTTTCTCCTCTTCTTTTCTGAAAAGTGTTCATTAGTCATCAACAGAGGAGGCTACAGCTGATGAAAATCCGACAAAAGGAAGAAAGAAGGGAAAGCAGAAAAAAGAAGAAAAAACCACAACATAAACCCCAGCAGCAACAGCAACAACAACAACAGCAGCAGCAGCATAAGCAAAAGTATCACCATCCTCCCCAGTCAAATCTTCATTCCACCACCCAACCAGTGAAAGCTCAGAACCAAGATCCCACCTATCGCAGAAAACCTAACCCTATACGTCGCTATGATGGTGACGTCCTTTCCCCGGTACACATGCATACACAATTTGATGATTTTCTTTAATTTATATTAAACTAGATGTAAAATTGGTCCAACTAGCTTTATGTGAGCGCAGTTAAAATACTTTTTTAAATGTGCAAAAGTGTTAACAATAAGTACAGAGTAATTGTAATAGTGGGTGCTATTTGTTTAATTAACCCTTGGATACTCTACTAGTTTACAGTCGTCTTGATTATTAGATGTTAAAGGTTTTTATGAAGTATTTCACAAAGTCTTTTCTCAACCATAGTTTACAAATAATACAATCAGATGGGCAATTAATATCTTAAGTTGACGCATCAGCCCAGAGCGGTGGGCTGCTTAGTACACGGCGCCGGGGGAGCAATTGGGGTTAGGTGACTTGCTCAAGGGCACTTCATCCATAGAGCCTAGTGGGACCTGATAATTGATCCAGGGATCTTCAGGTTGCAAGGCTGGCTCCTTTACCACAAGCCTACTCCTGCCTTTATACATACATGTATAGAAAAAAAAATTATTTTTTTTAACAAATGTTTACTTAATGTTAATTTCCTCCTATATTATTTTATGTGTTGTCATTTGATGTTTAAATATTTAAAAATCATGTCACGTGTAGTTATTGTAGCAATTTTACAAGTCTTAAGATCACAGAAACATAAATATTAAACATTTCTTATAACACCCTGACTATATATCTAAACAAAACAAGTACTAGCCACTGAATAGCTAAAAGTGGATTAAAGTGACAATGCGCACAAAAAAACAGACTTTAGATCCCACTGCAATCTTTGTAGACATGCAGATTGTAAAGCATCCATCATGGATCAAATCTATATATATTTATTTTTCATTTTTCTAATTTATTTATATATGTAAATATCATTTCAAAACTTAAAACAGTACCACAGCATTGTCCAAAAATAATAATTATGTGCAATGTAATATATATATATATATATATATATATATATATATAT
>JAFMOD010001006.1:231681-279009 GCA_019802435.1 Corydoras maculifer | reverse complement strand
TATATATATATATATATATATATATATATATATATATATATATATATATATATATATATATATATATATATATATAGGAACTGGGCATACATAATTATATTGAGAATTATATGCTTTTTAACTGATTTACAGTAATCCCAATAAGTTCTAAATCCTATTAAACATTATTACCTGCTTTCCTCTCCTTCCAGCAATTTCCTGTAAGTTGCAATCTCCACATCCAGGGCCATCTTAACATTCAGGAGGTCCTGATACTCTCTAAGGTGACGGGCCATGTCATCCTTCATTTTAGCAATTTCAGCTTCTAGTCGGCCAATGGTGTCCTGGTAACTGCCAGCTTCTCTTCCCATTCTCTCTTCCATTTCCCTCATTTGCCTGATCAGAGACTCATTCTGGATTGAGAGATTGCAGATGCAAATAAAACTTGTTGGATTCACACACAGACCAAAGACACTTCTTTTAACTTGTAATAAGACAATAAACTACTTGAGCAAACATATTAAGGAGCTGATACTTGCTACCAGGTATACAGATGCTCAGCTCATATTTGAGTAGCAGTAGAAGAAGATACTTGCTGTTGTTGGCTTTTTAAAAAAAGACAGGATTAAATATATGCTTACAGTGCCCTTGAGTGAGTCAATCTCACAGGTGTAGGACTGAATCTGGTGACGGAATTCCATAGTCTCTTGCTTGGCCTGTCGCAGAGCATCATTGTTTCTGTTCACAGCTTGGTTCAGATCTGACACCTACAGGTGGCAAAGATTATTTACAGTCATTTGAACTGCTCAAGACTGTCATTCCACATAAGCATCATTGGAAAAAAAATGTCACATTGGAAATAAAAAATCATATTGATTTTCTTGGAAATAATTGAAAATGAAAATAGTGCTTTACTATTATATTATTTATAAAGTGTTTTATTTTATGACAATTTACATATTTTTGTTGTGTACAATAAATATTAATACATTTAAAGGTACACACACTATATGGCTAAATATTTTATGATTATATTTCTAGAACAGACCTTGGACTTGTACCACTCTTCAGCTTCTGAGATGTTCTTGGCAGCAATGGCTTCATACTGGCCACGGATGTCTCTCAAAGCAGCAGTGAGGTCTGGTTTGGACATGTCCATCTGAACCTGGACCTGGGTCTCCTGCATCTGATTTTGAAGCTCGCGAATCTCCTAAATAGGGAAAGACAATTTTTGAGGATGCAAACCTTGTTTGAAGCACTAAATCACACTGAGTAAGTTGATCCTTATGTCACACGATTAATGCCTTTAGTCTGTGTATATATATATATATATATATATATATATATATATATATATATATATATATATATATATATATAATTTATTATGAAAAAAATATGATTAGGCAGCTACAAAAAGCTATAATTTTAACTTATCAATACTTTTTATATGTATAACAGTATATATACTGTATAAATATATGTGTGTATATATGTGTGGGTGACATGGAAAAATTCTGTCTTCATGGTCTCAGGATTTAATTATAGAAATGCATCTGTTCCTTACCATTACATATCATTTTACTGTCACAGCACAGCTGACAAACATGTGACTGTCACCACAAAGTTGGAAGCATACCATATTCCAAAATGCATAGCTATGCGTTTGACAATAAGACTGGCAATTAGACTGACTAAATACCTGTGTAGGGCAATTTGTATTACACTCCTTTACTACTTTACACTTAAATGAAAATAGAATAGCTTGAAAGCTATTCTGTAACCTAGACATGACATCTAAGGTTGATTTATAAAAAAAAGTGTTAAAAAAATAATTTTAAAAAGCACAAATACCTCCTCATGGATTTTCTTGAGGAAAGCAATTTCTTCATGGAGGCTTTCAATGCGTCTCTCCAGGTCCAGCCTGGCCAGAGTAGCAGCATCAACATCCTACAAAAAGACACAATAATTTACTTTAGAATGAACATCCTATACTGAATACTTTCAAATCAGAATCCTGGCTCTTTTAGACACTTTTATTATATTTTGGTGAGAAATTGAAATAAATGGTCTTACTGCTCTGAAAGCTGAAAGGTTGTTCTCAGCCTCTTCTTTTTGGTGAATCTCCTCTTGAAGTCTGTAAAAGACCAAAAGAAAATTCACTGTGATTATTACATTAGAATACTCATCATATGTCGGTTTATAAATATATGTCATACATATTATTTTTTTTTTGCATTTCTAAAGGGTAATTTTTTATGATTAAAAACATTGTATATTTGACAAATTTTTCCCCCAAACAAAACACTGTTGTTTCTTTTGGCTTGGCATGATTAAATCAAATATTCTTTTGCGTCAACACAAAAGCAACATCAAATGTAAATATTTAAAATAGCAAATTATTTCTTCTTGATTATTTTTTAGTTTGTCTTTTTTTTTACATTTCTTGATATAGTACAGTACACATAAATATACAGAAATATAAATATAATCTTTCCTTGAACAAACAATTTCTTAAGCAGCTGTTTTCCGTTTATAGAAAAAAGCAGAAAAGAAGTGACCCTATCCTGGTGTCACCTTACCATACATGAACAATAAAATGAGTTAGATAGATAGGGCATTCATCCAAAATAGAAACACAACCAGCTGTTAACATTTGCAGTCTGTTTTTTTTTTTTTTTTTTTTTTTTGAAATAGCAACATCTAGTATGTGCAGAATTTATCTGATTGCATGTATACAATCGTTGGCAGCCCAGTTATTTCAGGGTTGGAAGTAATGACTCAGTTATTTGCTATGCTATGAGAAACTTGCTTGACTTCCAAACCCTTCGATTTTGTGGCATGTTAACACTGAACAGGTGCCAAGTATATTTTTATCAAGTACATTCAATTAATATGTTTCGAATAGTAATTTAAAAAGCACATTTTCTATAGACTTGATTTGAAATGATATCAGCTACAAGCAGCCTGCAAAAGCTTATTATGAATCATCACTGTTAAGCAATTATATGCTAATTCCTACTGCCTCCAAGTTCTATGCACACCCCCTCACCTACATATACACACAAACATGCTGTGAGAGACTGGGAGATAAGAGTATTTTAGGAGATGAGTATTCTCCACAGTGCTAGGGGTGAGTATACTGGGGGTGGGTAGGATAATAATAACTTTCTAATCTTGAAGCTGTGATACATGACATTGGATCCTCTTGCACCTGGGAAAGTTACCCTATCAAATCTCAGTCCTCAAAACATACAAGCAGCAGTTATGATCACAGCATGACAGAATTTTCCTCTGATGCTATGTTGGTTGGTTGTTGGTTTTTTATGTTATAATCTAATTATAAGTCTATACAAATATATTAAGGGATGAATAAATGATGTGTTTAAGGATGGTAAAACACAAAGCTATACAATGTTGCCTTTGCGGTATACCTCTAAATGAAAGCTGTGACTTTGGATTTATGATTTCAGCCTTATCTATTATCTGAACAAGTGAAACAAATGTTTCTTGAGCTTATGTCAGTGTACAGTTTTAGAACCTTGGCCTTCACAGGCTCAATTAAGACAAACTGAATCTCCAGTGAAAATGCCTGCAAGACAGAAGGAAATGACTTTGCTGTAATATTTGCTGAAAAATGACATATTTGAACTTTTTCAATAGGCTTACTTTTCAAAATATGTGGCTGTTAGCAAATACTCTTTTCTGTATCTCAGGACTCTAACCATGAAGGTCCTTTTGATATGTGGGCAATGTTGCTGACAAATGATGTATCCCTGAGCATATATATTGAAGTGGACTTTTATATATAGTTAATAGTTAAAACTATAACAAGTTAAATAGAACTACACAGAAATATTGTTCTAATATAAAATCAAATTAGTTGTAAATATCCATTTATTACCTGATCTTTCAGGTTTTCAATTACATACATGTATAAATTATGAAAAGCCTCAGTCTTTTTTAGCTGACATTTTTGCCAAGAAAAATCTAAAATATTTATTAAAAACATTCAGAATGTTCTCAGAGTTTCAAGACTTGGTTGTTTAAAGTCTCATGTTTCCTTATGGAAGTAGTTCATTTACATTTATCATTATTAAACATACAAAATAAACACATTTAAAACGTAATTAAGCATTTATATTTTGGGGTTTTACATGTAAATGGAAACTATTGTGAGTGTTTTTTTTTTAAATCTATCACGGAAACATGCAGATTTTTCTCACCTGAGCTTGAGCTTCTGAAGGTCATCAGCTAGATTGTCACGCTCCACCTCGGTACGAGCTCTTTGGTTTGTAATGGCATCCACCTGCCTGCGAAGCTCCCTCATCTCCTCTTCGTACATCTCAGCAATGCGAGTAGGCTCACGGCCCCTTAGGCGCTCAATCTCTACTGTCAGGGCCTGGTTCTGCTGCTCTAAGAAGCGTACCTTTTCTATGTAGCTAGCAAAGCGGTCATTTAAATGCTGCAACTCGGCCTTTTCATTAGTGCGAGTGTGGAGAAAATCTTGGTTCATGGCATCAGCCAGGCTGAAATCCAACTTCTCTCCAAGGCCAGCGAACGAGCGTGTCACTTGTCCACCACCCAAGCCATAGGAGGATGCAGAGGATCGGTGGCTGGAATAAACTGGGGCAGATGAGGTTTTGGTCACCTCATAGACCCTGGAGGAAACACGCGAGGAACCAGACGAACCACGTCCAAACATTGAGCTGGACATGGTAGAACCCAGACCTGAGCCAAAGGTTCTTCGGTAGGAAGATGCTGTCTCTGCAGAAGAGTAGGACTTGCTCATGTTTAGAAGCGTGTTGGACTTGCTGAAAGGCTTGGACAGAATGAGGGGCAGTTGCTAAGACACCTGCTATATGTAGCCTTGGTCACACTACCCCCACCCCTCTCTCATACCTCACTTCCCAGTGTACCCTGTCACCTCAGCTGTCATGAGGTTTCAGTAACAGGGTGGAGTAGATACCAGAAAGTGTGTGGCATAGCATTGGTAAGTTGTGAGAAGTTGACTAAGGCTTAGACTAAGTTTTATGTTTCTCTTAATGTCTTGCCTTGTAAAAAATAAAAATGAATAAAAATAAAAAAAGACCAATGACCATAATATTATCACTGACAACTGTAACTGTAACTTCCTTAAATTTGTTGCTTGGTCCAAATATATTTCCTAAGAAAAAGATATTTCCCAAGTGTAATGCTAAGTTTAAATGGCTTTATTTTAAGAGCACCAACAGAAGCTAATTTAATTCAACACCTGATGATTTTAATATGCCTTTATGGAGGATGTATTCTAAAAGGCATTTTTTCTGTTATTAATATAATAACTATTAGCATATGGCTCATTGTTTAGTTCTAGGCTTTTTTAGGCATAATTTCCAGGTATTTTAGGGATTTAATAAATATATCATTGCGTGAAAAAGATGTGACATTTCTTAAGCAGACCTTAAGTCTAAGAGCTAGGATTCCAGGTTTTGTTCATATTTCACACCAAATTTTTGTCACTATATTAGCTAGCAGTATATTATTTTTTATCCTGTAAATAATCATGGTACAATGTGTTGTTTTAATGTGTCATTTGTCCAATATAACTGCTGAAATGTTAGTGACAGACAGAAATTAGCAATTCAGGTGTACATTATGTTTATTTTGCAAGTTATAAGGTTTAAAGCATTTATCTGTTGGGTTGAGTTCAGGTAACCAATTAAATTTGAGAACGAGATTTTGAGATCGGAGTAAACACTTATTGTGTTGTGTTGTAAAAAAAATCGTCTTAAAATAATCATCTTTTATGGGCTCTAATTAGTTATTTTATTATATATTATTTCTGACCCAACCTTTTGGAAGTCAGGATTTGTATAAAACAGATGAAACCTGATAAGATCACTGGTGTGTCTCCCTTCCCCCTCTGCTTGCAGTACTGTTCTCCTGACTGAATGGTCAGTGTTACTCCACAGCTGCTTCTGTCATTGCTATTAATAGGTTTTTATTCTGAACCCCTTCCTATAATATGCTATTGAGGGTCTCTTAGAAAGCATAGAAGTCTGGATCTGACAAAGTAAGAAAAAAAACAGAACAAATTTTAGATAAAGCGTCTAACAAAGAAGAACGTGGCACTTTGTAAGCTATGCTAACTACATTACATAAATGTAGGGTAATAAAAATGCATCAATTAAATTTTATTTGATATTGATTATGTATAAGGCGGCACGGTGGCTTAGTGGTTAGCACGTTTGCCTCTCAGCACTAGGGATTCCCGGTTCGAATCCCCATCTGGGTGGAGTTTCCATGTTCTCCCCGTGTCTGCATGGGTTTCCTCCGGGTTCTCCGGTTTCCTCCCACAGTCCAAAAACATGGATCAAGTTAATTGAATTCTCAAAATTGCCCCGTTTAGAATGTGTCTGTGTGAGTGAGTGTGTGCCCAGCGATGGATTGGCGCCCTGTCCTGGGTCTATCTGCCCACCGCCCGAGACGTTCTCCCCTGGATGGGCATGGGGAACCCCACCGCGACCCTAATAAAAGGATAAGCGGGAGATAATGAATGAATGAATGAATGATTATGTATAGTTCAGCTCATAAATATTTAAACAGTTGCATTGTGTGTTGGTCTTTATACATCATTCAATGCATTTAAATAGATAGTCTTAAAGCTTCAATCTGGGGAGTTTAACAAAAATATATCATTAACCATGTAGATAGCACTAGCCAGTTGAAATATTGTGTGTGTGTGTGTGTGTGTGTGTGTGTGTGTGTGTGTGTGTATATATATATATTGCCCCATATAGTGTGTGTATGTGTGCGTGTCTGTGTGAGTGAGTGTGTGCCCAGCGATAGATTGGTGCCCTGTCCTGGGCGTGTCTGTTCAGCGCCCAAAACTTTCTCCCCTGGATGGGCATGGGGTACCCCCTGTGACCCTAATATAGGACAAAGCGGAAGATAATGAATGAATGAATGAACCCACAGGATCCATTTGAATTAGCTTTTGACACTTTCCTTAATTCCCTGGCCCAGAGTCTGGCTGATGAAACACATTGCTGTAAACACACCTCAAATTTAATTCTGGGACATGGTGTTAATATGAGTAACTTAACCACTGTCCACATCTGACCTACAAAGTAAGTCATCATTATCTAATAACCTATGAATTACAAACTGAAAAGTATGCATTTACTTTAGTACAAATATAACCACAAGTTCACTATGACTCCTATTGCCGCATCATTTCTTTAGAAGAGTTAAATGTTTTTAACAGTGGGAATAACAGCCAATTTGATGGTTCATATTTTGTAAAAAAAAAAATTTTTACCATTAATACATTTTTAAATATATATTTTTAAAACTTTTATATAAGGTATTGTCTAGTCTAACAATAAACACAAATATCAATTAATGGTTTCATTATTTATCTTTTTTAATACACATGCAGAGACAGTTACAGGAAAAAACTACATAAATTGTAATAAAGGCCTTATTGTTGTAATAAATAAAAAAACGTACAGTACAGTGTCTTCAACAGGCTTGAAATTATGCAACTACAGTTTTGGCTAGAATATGTGTATAAATGTTTTTCAACTGTTAACACTGCCAATACACTTACGTCCCCCACTGGACATTAGTTGATTTAGCTTGCTTTTCGATTAATAATTAAGAATGACTATACGTCACAAAGGTTGATCTTAAAATAAAAAAAAAAAAAAACTTCTTTCAATTTATGTCAAATGAAAGTCCAAAATGTAAACTTTTAATTATATGATTGCCAGGTGCTAAAATCGAATAGAATTTGACATATTTTTACGATTTATATTCAATGATGACATTGTACAATATAGAGTGCATATATGGCTTTGACTAAGCAACTTAACTTAAACAGAGAATGCCTCTGTTTTTAACTTTTTAGCTTTTTTATTCTATTTTGTTTTTTTTTGCCCTATTACAACACCCTTTTAACATAAACTCTTTTGTTCCAATTTCGTATCTGAATTGCTCTTATTAGATGTTCAAATGACAAGAACAGAATGTGTTTTGTAGAGCTGCCCAACTGATATTTAAACCTGATGCCTTCTTAAAATTACATAGCAAATATTTGCAATGAATCTGCTCTGTTAGATTATATCGACCAAAATGAGTCATCAGAATAGAAAAAGAATGATGCATTAATTTAAAATCGTTAATATGGTAGCTTAAAGCTGCAGTGAGTGTGGGCAGCATAGTGACAGTGGGTCCTGGTTTCAGTACTCGAATAGGGTGCACAAGGTTTGAGTTTGCATGTTCTTTCATTGTCTGTGAGGGATTCTTCTAAGAGCTTAGGTTTCCTCCCACAGATTTACAATACTCCCTAGGTGTAATGGTATTTCTGAAGGACTGGTGAACTGCCCATGGTTTTTTCCCACAGAAATGAATGGATTGGTCCTAGTACCCCCATAAACTTGTTTAGGATACATGACTTAATAATAATGTATAGTCATTGTAACAGTCAAATGCTAGTTTGTGGATTATCATTTAATAGCTGAATCATTAGTTTTATGTTTCAATAATTTTATGTTTTTAATATATTATGGCAAGTGAAACAAAGTCTATTTTGAGTGTATACAATTCCTGTTGGTGCTCTGTTGCATGAGACTGTTGTGCTAAAGCCATGCTGTATTCAGGTCACCCCCTAGTAAGAGCATTTACCCAGATTCACTTGCGGCACAGAAAACCTGGGCTTCATGCCAAAGTAATAAATGAGCTGCCTAATGTGCCTTGATGTTTATAGCAACTGTGTCATAGAAACGGGAATGCATTTCTTAGACGGAAATTGTTGTCCAATTTTACATTTTAAACATATTTAATTGTTGCTCCAAAGATTGGGAAATGTACCACAATAATAGTGTTAAACATGTCAAAGTTGATGGAATTTTACTATTATTAGATTACAGAAACATTTTGCTTTATATGTTATATTATTTATATAGAATTTATATAGCTGACTGATTGATGATTCATTATCAGATTATAGTTTAGGAAACTACCAGAGGAAAGCACCGCTGAGCTAACTAACAGGTTGAATTGATTTATTATTAGGTCAGCTCACACAAGACCCCTGTTGCTTGGTAACCACAAATAAAGGTTTAGCAATGACATTTACTCAAAATAGGCCGTTGCACTCAGAACTGACTGCCTGTCCAGAACACTCTTAGTGCTATAATTACTACTAATTTATAATTAAATTACTAGTAGTCCAACACTGATCCACCAAAACTTACGTTTTAAATTTTGTTCTAATTGTTTTAATTTCTAACAGCAGAAAAAAACAATATAAAGTGACAAAGGAGACCATAAATTACAACAACAAATAATCAAATTACTGTTGCCATTTTACTCTACACATTACAAGATTGATATTAAATTAATGCTATTTTACAAAAGTAAATTTTTATTTTTTTTTCTTAGTGTTCTTCCTTATTTGTCAAGACATTTTACTTGTTTGTAGATGTATGTAAAAGATCTAGATTTACAATGTGACTGCAAGAGTGTACTGTTTGGTTGCTCTGTAGAGTCTTTTTAAATCTTGGTTGTGACTCTTTTGGATGAAAGGTCCATCTGTTGATACTTGCTGACTGTGTGGAATTATTGGCAGCAGGTGGGAGACAAAAGAAAATTGTAAATTATGTGTAGCAAGCACCATTTGGAGGAAGAACCACAGAGCATTGCAGATGATTTGAATTGAGTTTAATAACATAAGTATAAATACCGCATGAGTTTGTTGGCTAGTTAAGACTAAATAACAACATTTTTAACTTTCTGAAGCAGTCTTTTAGAAATATTTTTAAATATTGTGTCATAGTCATAGAGTGACTTTATCATCCAGACATGACATGGATTCCATTTGCCTGTATGGGGGCACTGACACAGTGGTTGTTGGAAGGTGCTGTGGTTAAAATGCCATGATATGTGACTCAGAAAATAGGCAGGGGGTTAGGGGGAAATCGTGGGTGGGATGGCAGCAGGCTGACTTTTAGAAATATAACCAGCTGCTGCTCTGGCAACACTGAAAACATGCATACACACTTCCACAAGAAGAGAGGGGGAAGGGTCATAGTGAATTAAAATAAATTCCATCATGCTTACTTTGTAAAATTATTTATGTTTTTAATCATTATTATAGTTAAATAATTTTAAATTTAAGTAAGCATGTATAAAATACCTTGCTTCATTAAGGAAACTAAAAAATCCGTACAACTCATATGTGTACATATTTAAAGAAGAGAGTGTTGCCGTATAATAAACTATGCACTTACAATATTTATACAGTAGGGGGGGCTGCAGTGTTGCTTTCATTGTTAGTGTGCTGTCCAGTCAAATAAAATAGGCTGTAACCCGCCCCATTAGACACATATTATTTTGACTTACAAATATACATCTACAAATTTACATCTAAAATCATTTGACCCTACGCTCATCATGAGGCTAGGTGTCTAAAAGTGATGAATAATTAAATTAATTTTAAGATAAAGCATGAAATCTTAGTTTTTCATTAGAAGATTATTTTAAAGGTGTGTGGGATACATGGCTATAGCTGCATCTTAATTTGTCATCAAAGGTAGAGCTTCTTGAGGAAGGAAAACAGATGGTACTCACTTTTGAATAAGGACTAATGTTAAATAAGTAAGAATTTTAATTTATATACTGCTGTTCACAAAAGAACATTGTCAATGTTCTGAGCCTGAACCCACAAAGTGCAAGCTGAAGAGGCAAACGAGAAAACCTTGCTGGTATTTGTTTGTGTTTGGAATAATAAACCTTGCAAGGAGTGAGGCTCAGACTCTTCCTCCTGATCCTGTATTAATAGCTGTAAAACATTTGCAGATTAGTTATAAATTTAAGTGTTTATTTAAAAACAGTTTGTAAAAATCACTGTAATTCTCTATAAATATGTTCAAATGTTACAGTAACATCCTGTCAGGATTGCAGACTCTTAAATTAAAATCAAAGTTTCTGTTCAAAGTTTCCAAATATGTGAAGGCAACAAAAGTTCATGTGAATGTGGTTGGACTATCTCAGTGTTAGTTAGGGTGTTGGGCTATCAATCTGATGGTTGTGGATTTAAATCCCATGTCCACTGAAGTTACCAATGTGGGTCCTTGGGCAAGGCTCTTAAGTCTCATTGTTCCGGGGATGCTGTGGCCAACCCTGTGCTCTGACCCCAACCATCAAGTGGGGGTATTTGTAATTTGCTCTGAATAAAAGCATCTACTAAATGACCTAATGTAAATTTACTTCAATCATCAAAGTCCCTCTGATCTTTGGGGAAGCTGAAAGTGCTTAAAAGTCATTGCTGTAGTACTCTAGCATTGTTGTCTTTTTAAGAGTTGTATTTAATGATTGCCCTTACAAGGAGTAATAAGCACATAGATCTAAAAAGTTAAGATTAAAAAAGTGCACAAAAAACAATGGGTATTAACCTGCAACGACCATTAAAACATATTTCATTATAAAATCATTAAAATATGAATTAAAAAAACAATAAATGGACCTTTAGATACAGGATTAATTTTGTATATATTTTTCTTCTTGGAAAATATATTATTACTGTTATATACTGTTATTACTATTTCTTTCCTGTGAAAAGAGGACAATCTGGGTGGAGTTTCCATGTTCTCCGCGCATCTGCATGGGTTTCCTTCAGGTTCTCCGGTTTCCTCCCACAGTCCAAAAACATGGATCAAGTCAATTGAATTCTCCAAAATGCCCCATATAGAGTGTATTTGTGTGAGTGAGTGTGTAAGTGAGTGTGTGCCCATCGATAGATTGATACCCTGTCCTGAGTGTGTCTGCCCATGCAGCACCTGAGACATTCTCCCCTGGATGGGCATGGGGAACCCCTCCGTGACCCTAAAACCCCATAAAGCGAAAAATAATGGATGGATGGATAGATATTTCTTTCCTTTTATTATTTTTCCTATTATGATGCTTTTAGCAAAAGTGTCCTCAAATATGTTTTTGGGGCTAATAAGTGGCATGTAGGCGGCACGGTGGCTTAGTGGTTAGCACCTTCGCCTCTCAGCACTTGGGATTCCGGGTTTGAATCCCCATCTGGGTGGAGTTTCCATGTTCTCCTTGTCTCTGCGTGGGTTTCCTCTGGGTTCTCCGGTTTCCTTCCACAGTCCAAAAACATGGATCAAGTCAATTGAATTCTCAAAATTGCCCCATATAGAGTGTGTTTGTGTGCCCAGCGATAGATTGGCGCCCTGTCCTGGGTCTATCTGCCCAGTGCCCGAGGCATTCTCCCCTGGATGGGCATGGGAAACCCCCCCGTGACCCTAATAGAGGATAAAGCGGGAGATAATGAATGAATGAATAAGTGGCATGTAAGTCAGAAAATCATAAACAAAGATCAATTACGCTATGGATTAAATTATGATGATACATTTATTCATTCATTTATTAACTCCCGCTTATCCTCTATTAGGGTCGCGGTGGGGTTCCCCATGCCCATCCAGGGGAGAACGTCTCGGGTGCTGGGCAGATAGACCCAGGACAGGGCGCCAATCCATCGCTGGGCACACACTCACTCACACAGACACACTTTTCTTTTTCTATTCTCACAATTTTTGAGAATTCAATTAACTTGATCCATGTTTTTGGACTGTGGGAGGAAACCGGAGAACCCGGAGGAAACCCACGCAGACACGGGGAGAACATGGAAACTCCACCCAGATGGGGATTCGAACCGGGAATCCCTAGCGCTGAGAGGCGAACGTGCTAACCACTAAGCCACCGTGCCGCCGTATGATACATTTAATTTGATTAATTTAAAATAAAGCTGTGATTTATAATTTAGTCATTAGATGATCTTTTAGTGAACATATATTAAGAATTCTCTGAATTACACATGTAGAGGTTTGTTCGGTCATAAACACTGTAAACGAGGCAGTAATAACATTTTCTCTTAATTTAATAAAAATGCTGTTCTTTAAAATGTATTAATAACCGGTTGTGTGGCTTGACTTAAACTAACACCGGAACGTAATTTCGAATAAACAAAGAAGCTATTGGAGGAAACTAATGGGGATATAAGACTTAATGCAAACGTAGTTAATGGGAATCCAGCTACCGCGTCTAACTGACGTCACCGCGGGTTCCCAACACAGAGAATTAGGGGACGGAGGGGAGGATAGAGAAAAGGATGCAGAAAAGGATGAGAGGAGAGAAGGGAGCGGCCGAGCGCACGACTCCTGATCCCGATCCGCACCACAGATTACCTTCTCTCTTTATTCTCTCCTCGTTCGTGTCTGTTTGACAGAATAATGAAATCGTGCTTGGTTTGCCTTTAACCGCTAACAGTTTTAGCACCATCAATCTCAAAATGCGGAGTTAAACCTTTCTCTCCGGATTTTGCACACTTGGATCGTTTGCTACGATGCATCTGCGGTTATGGAGATCCTTGCTAGCGATGAGCGTGTGCTACCAGCTTGTAACTGCTGGCAAATACGGTAAGTGAATGCAGGATGCACGAAGAGGAATGAAAAAAACGTATATTAAGACAGATTCAATTAGAAATGTTCAAGATTTCTTAGAAGTATAGCATGGCTGAGTATAAAGGTGCACCTACCGCGATTAAAAATAAATCGCGGTAGGTGATTGACTCATTTAACAACAAAAACAATCCATCTTTACACACGTATAAGCTACAGAGACTGCTTTATATTTAGCATCCAATTTTTAAAATTTCGATAGGTCTCTGTAGAATGAGATTTATACTATAATCTCATTTATATATTTATATATTATATATGTTTCTATGTTTTTTGTGAGGTGACGGCAGACTACATTTAATCCACTACACATAAGTATTCACGGCATGTTGTGCAGTTGGTAAGAGGGAAAGAAAAGCCGGAGCTTGTTTAGCAAAATGCAATGGAAAGGAAACTTGAATATCATATTTGGGGCTCTGCGTGATTAATTCAGACTTTAGAATGCAAACAGTAAAGCTGAAGCTGCGTTTATCTTCAATGTGTCCACCTTGTAGTAGTGAAGCAACTGGTGGAAAACTGAGAGCTTCTGAGGCTTTCAGGACCTCGGACAGCACAGCGGCTTTTGATCATAGCAAAAACACCCAATTTCAACATTACGTTTATTTACTACATTTGTTTATTTACTACGAGGTACACAAATTTGATTACATAGGACAATATCAACAAACGATTTTATATTCTTTTTTTATTTTTTAAGTAACACTGACGGTACACGTATCTCTGTAGGAAACAAACTTTTGCAACATTGATGTGTGTGTATATATATATATATATATATATATATATATATATATATATATATATATATATATATATATATATATATATATTTTGTTAAATAACATCATGTAGCTTTAAAAATATTTGATGCACAGTTTTCCAATTTTTAATACACCCAAATGCATAATTAATCAGACAGTCTATCTTTCTTACCAAAAGTGCTTTTTTTTAAAAAAAAAAAAAAAAAAAAAAAAAACGGAAGACACTACCACAACAAAAATACACACCAAATATTGCTGTGGGATCTTAATTTATTTTTAAAATATGATAGACTAGTAAAGGTCTGTTTTTCTACAAATGTGAGGAAAATTATTATGTGTAATAATTGCCTATAATTAGGCAGATATAGTGACATTCAGGTTAATATGAGGAAGAAACCCTTTTAGCCTACTTTTTCAAAAATAAATCTGACCATGATCTCACTGTTTGATCTGTTTGATAGTGGTGCCTTATTTTATGCTGACACTAAATTGTTTTTTTATTGCTAATATTAAGCATAGTGTTTAATGCTGCTGTCACTAAAATATTCTTTTCTGCAAGTTATAAATACAGATTTTTTCTAAGTTTTAAATAACACATGCGTAATGTGCACCCACTGCCTGCTCTAGGTAAACCTTCTGTGCCAATATACTTCTCCTTCTGCTTCTGCCATCTATTATGTCTCTGGTGTGATGGTGAGTCACTGTGTGTGGAGACTCGCGTCACATTTTATCTATCTATAATACAATCTCTGGGCCATGCAGATGTACCCGATCACCATCCTGCTTTTTTTTTGGAATGACAGCTCCAGTTATATATTTTTTTGGTTTTATTTGACTGATGCATAACTGGGAACAGCCACCACCCTGAAGTGCAAGTCCCTATTATAAATAAAAAAACCTGTCAGCCATATTCAGAGATGTGATAACATCCACTTCCACTTTCTCAATTTCCCTTCAAATCAATCATTTGTGTCATATAGCACATAGCAACACCTGTTACCGAGTGGGAGAAGGCAGATTGACAAGTCTTGTCTCAGCTTATTTAAATTTCTCATGAATTATTCAAGTGACGTGCTCACATGGGTGAACGAAAATGTACTATGCTGTTTTCTTTGCTGGGAAAGACCCTATGCTATGGAAAGACAGTTTTACTTGTATAATATTAAGAGGAAGCTGGATGGCTTTCCCCAAACAAATCTCTTGTAAATAAATCTATATTTATCTCTGAATTTCCATTCAGAGCACTGCAGCTTTTTTTGAGGATCTGTCACCTCAAAAATATGACATTTAGGTGAAGTGATCATGATTTTGTTGTTTTAAACTCTTAGTGGGACTCTTCAAATTTTACTCATACCTGGTTTTATCTCTGTTTTTTATCTGTTTTTTTCTGCTTTACACCCTTGGCAGGGCTGTTGTTTGGTCCAGCTAAGTTACCCACACCCCCATACACACAGAGGGACACACTCATTTAGATAGGAGAGGTCAGAAGCTGGCTGACTGCTGTGCCTCATCTGTATTTGATCAGCTGTGTCCATCACTAACTCTGCTCTGGCTCCATGTATGTCCTTAGCACAGTTTTTTAGAGGAATAGGTCTTCGGCTTCTAATCTAAAGTGCCATGTGGCTAAACGTTGCCCATCATTTAAGTGTAATGTGCTTTTGTTATTGCGACAGGACTGTGCGCACGGATCTGTTCTTGCATATGAAGCAGACCGAGAGAGTGACAGGTGCAGAGTGTTTCAGCTGTGTATGTTTACCGGTTGTTCACTGGAGCAGAGCTGAATACGTGTGTAGAGAAAAGCTTACTTCAGATCAATACACACATATAAATCATACCTTCTATTTAACACTGTGCATTCAAAAAAAAAGGAATGAAATGTTTTTATTTCTTTTTCAAACTTTTTTTACACAGTTATTTCCAAAATGTTTTACTTGTTCTCTCACGCTCATGTACACACATATACATTTTTTCTCTCCCTTTGTTTCTCCTAGGCTGTCTGTTTGAGAAGAGATTGTGTTTAAGAGAGCACTTCTGCTCTGATGGTGAGTGTTTTTAAACAAACCATTGCATTTAAGTTTGCAAAATGTATGTTTTTGCATAATAGTAATACAATCATGTTCTTTTAAATTCTGATTTTACACAACACATTACTTTCAGGGCACATAGTAATAATATATAGAGCCAATTTATATACAGTATATATATATATATATATATATATATATATATATATATATATATATATATATATATATATATATATATATATATATATATATATATATATATATATATATACACACACACACAGCCTGACTTGCTATTCGGAATCTAATTAACAAATATGTAGTAAGATGCCGGGTTGGATTTTAATATATTTCTCATTCGTGTTAAGTTTTAATTTTATGCATCTAAGAACTAACAATGTAAACAGTAAAAGGTAACATGGGACACAGTATTGTGCTATAGCCAATAGTGGAATAACAATAATTTAAGTTAGATACCAATAATAAAAATGCTACTCAAATTATGCAGAATTACCATTTCATTACATTTCTGTTTTTTTAATTCAGTATAAAAGCCACACTTTTACCATATACATACAATAGGTCACTTAAACACACTGCACTGCAAACATAACACCAATGCTTATACACTTTGTTGAATAATTTACACTGCCATCTGCATCATCACAGATTTCACAAACAGATTTTGAACTGTGTGTGTGTGTGTGTGTGTGTGTGTGTGTGTGTGTGTGTGTGTGTGTGTGTGTGTGTGTGTGTGTGCGCGTGCGTGCGTGTTTTAAATAACTTGATTAGATTATGTGTACATAGATATATATAGTAATATCATCTGAACCACAAAATTGAAGTTACCAGATTATGGACCATAGAAGATCATCTGAAAACAGATCAGGACTTTTCTTTATATTTAAAAAAAAATACTTGAATCAAAGTACATCAAATTGTTTATATAATTTTTTTCATATTATTTTCATAACCATAACATGAATTTGACAGGATATGTGGTTTGTTTAATAGTATGTATTCCAGTCCTCTATAGCTCTGAAAGTGCACTAGAATTCATAAAACTAAAATCATAATTCAGGCTTGCTCATAATATTTATCGCTTCATATATCCCTTGATTTCCTTATAGCTTTCCTCTATCTCTTGTTTTTTCTCCAACCCTCATCACCTCCTCCCTTCACTGCCCTTAATCTCCATGGCAACCATGACATCATCAAGCCTATTGCATCTTGGTTTACGCCTCCACAATCGCTGATGAGTCACTACCCTACGCTTACACATAGGCTCCCTGCTTCTGATGCACATATATACTCTCTTTTTCACACAAATCCTTCTCAGAAATACTTTGTGCAGATGTTTAAATGCACAGTAGTGAATATACACATATTTTATTGGCTATATCGCAGGTGGTCATGGTTCTGTACTTTCTAAAGATGTTAATTGATGTATTTATTATATTATTTATTTACACGAGGACCCCACAAATTGAGTGTTCCCACATGTATACACCTAGTCCACTCAGTTATACATGTGCTGCTCCTAAACAGCTCCTAATTTCCCTCATTAATCTACTGACATATATTATTCAGTAGTAGTATATTATTATTTATATATATTATTAGCATCTATTTACATTTACATGTAGTCATTTAGCAGACACTTCTATCCAAAGCGACTTACAAATGAAAACAAATCTATTTACTACAAGTGACCGTGCCATCCACTAAACTCCAACTAAATCTCAGGTTTCAGTTAAGACGTGTATTGATGAAATCGCTGTAGTCTAATATTTTCAGGAAGTTGTAAATGATAACTGATCCTGATTTAAATATACAAAACTGATGTAGAACCACAGAATAATGCCACACACTTGGATGAGAGGGTTTCTTTCAACAGTGCAGTGTGTGTAAAACTTGAGCATATGCCAGATTGCCCTCACTGGGCACAGAGGTTGATTTAATTGAATTTGATTCATGTAATGACTACACCTCCTGTAATCACAGCAGTAGAGAAATTTGAAAGAATTCTGCAAAAAATACCTGGTTTGACTTGTAATTAGTGATTTAAATTGTGTCCTGAGTTCTTCCACCCGAACAAATATTAAGCTGGGTGGTGTTGCACACTCATTATGATCTTCTTTAGTAAGAATATGACAGAGCTGATGTTTCACTTTACACCTTTCATGTCTCATTGAAGAGATTTCAGTTTAGCCTGGGTAGTGTTTTCAAACCGCCCAGTAATGTCATTGGTGTGAATGCTATCAGTCCTCTGTCTGTAGGTGTAAGGCTCATGTCTACACTTTTGTGTTTTTTACAAGATCAGAGTACATGTAAATGGAATTAACTGACCTACACAAATCCTGGATTTCAACCTTATGACAACTTTGGAAACAAAAAAATAAGTTTGTAAAAAAAACGTTTGTAATCCAGGCCCTCTCATCCAACATCAATGTCTGATGTCACATTGGAATGAGCTCACTGGAAGCCCTTCTAACATAGACATTATGTAATAGGGCATAAAATAGACCTCTCTTTACACCACCATTTCCTCTTTACACACTGAAAAACAAAGATGACATAAAATCACCCCTGTGTCTAATTTTACATTTTAAAGCCAGTAGTGTGACATACCAGTGTGCAGATCTTCCTGTATACACAGATATCAATTTAGCATAGAATATTTATAATACATCCTTTTTGACAGACTGTACAAAATGAGCTTATTCCCCATCCTGGAAACTTGTGATCTGTTTTTACTCAGTCCAGTGTTCCACTGTTCTTTAAAATTCGGTGCCTTTCCCACTTAAAGCACAACTCGATCATGGGCTGTTCAAGTAATTCATTTATTTATATAGCGCTTTTTACAATAGTACATTATCATAAAAGAGCTTTACAGTGTTATAAGCCTTTAAACCCCCAACTGAAAGGGGCAGATACTGCAGACTCTACTTAGTTAAGAGGGCTCACTGGAACAGCATCATTTCAGTGCCACACCCTCTACTAATAATGAGGGGGGGCTATATGATAATAAGCTGATTAGTAGGAAAGTGTGTGTTTGGAGCAGAAAAGAAGAGAAATTGAAGACAGTAGGACCTTTGCATTAAAAATCAAAACTGATTGGATTGTGTAAAGTTTAGCTGTAATAAATGTTAAAATAAAAAAGGGAATGAGTACAAATGCTTGGTTAATGTCTAAGTTTTCTGGGGATAAAGGAACACCAGTACCTTGGTGTCATCCACTGATATATGCGGCAACAGTAGGATGGGGATTAATTGTGTCAAAAATCTAAAAGTTTATTGGTTAAAAAGCTAGCTTTACCATACTCAAGTTATGGAAATTGGTGAAAGTGCCACAGGCCTTAGATCATTCATTGTGGATGTTTGTCACTGCACCCTGCAGCTATTCAATGTAGGCTTTTGAAATGTTGATGACACTCTATCAGGCCCTGTTGCTTTGTTGGTTTTTTCCTGCATCAATACTTTAAGAACTTATGTGAATCCTAACTAGAATGTATTCTCCTTAAGGTTACAGGGATTTTCAGGATATGCTTCTGTTCAGTTAGTTGAATCTGGAATAAACTGTGCTCATGTTGTCTGAATGAGGAGGTGTCTTGGGTCTTGGTCCTGTTTGTGTTTCTTCTATAGCTAGTGACAGGCTAGATTCCCTACTACATACTATATGTATTGGTGAAAATGAGTGAAAAATAAAAACATATGTTCCAGATATTGAACCACCTTAAATTCTGCATGTGTTAAAACATAGTATCATAAGCACACTTGCTACATATTGTTTATTATTGTTTGAGTAAGATCAAAAAATGTGTTTAAAAATCAACAAAACAAAATTAAATCCATGTAAATGTCAATGTCACTGAAATGTGAAAAAAAAACAATAGTACAATTTTTCATATAAAGAACGATTTGCTTCCCTTTAAAGGCAAGCCCACAGAGACACTAACATTACAAAGAGACTCCTACGCATGCTCTTGCTTTTTTTCTCTTTCCCTCTCTCTCTCTCTCACACACACACAAACAGACACACACACACACACTTGAAGTGATGAAGACCAGACGAGCGGAAGCCCAAAGTACCATGTGTTATTTTACTGGGTCTGTTTGTCATCTTTCTGTATATCCTACAGTCCTGACTACACATGATGTATTCCTTCAGCTCTGTTTTTCGTTCTGTGTCTGTAATGATAGCAGTGCTGGTGCTGTTGTCCCAGAACAACCTTATCATGTATGCTTTAGGTAATTTGCACATAAAATTGCAACATCTCTATTAAATTGTTTACATAGAATAGGTATTGGTGATTCCGTGTGCTGTATAATTGTTTTGTCTAATTTGTTTGTGCTGAGGTTTGCACCATGATGTTATCAGTTGACTGATATCTGATTATACACGATTAAGGCTCATATTTCTGCATCAATTTGTAATTGTTTTTCCTACCATCATATAGTGCTGTTCTCATATACATCTGCTTTATAAATAGCAGTGAGTCATGTCAAACTGGGACAGAGAATAGGGTTAAGTTAAGGCTGAGAGCTCTTTTCCTCTCAAAAATCTTGCCCAGGGTCTGTTTAACATCACACTCGCCAGGGATTACTCAGTAGTTCACTTGTGATTGTTAATTTTAAGAAAAGACATTAATGCAGGTATTGTGATTTTAATTGCCAGATTATTGTGAAACAACTTGGTAACAATACATATGCAATCTTAGTCATCCTGGTCAAATAATATTGGCATTATTCAAGGCAATACCCTGAACACTCTGGGGTGTTGACTCTGTGTACTGAGCTCAAACATTATGCTGGAGTACTTTTTGTTTTGAACAAATGTGTCTGCTAAATGACATATGGTAATGTAATGTAAAGTAATGTTTGTTTCATCAACCAAGTCATTGTGCATTTCAAATATAACATGTGCCTTGCTATGTAAAGTTATATTTTTTGATGAAAATGTTGAGTAGTCCACTTTTAAATGTGCATTTTTTTCTATGATACTGTGGCTCAGTGGGTAGTGGTGGGAAAGGTTTTAGGATTGATTCCTCATAGTTCCAGCACCCCCTAACCCTAATATAATAAGTGGCATAAAAATAAATGAATGAACACATACAGATGGACTTTGTAGTTATCCAATTCCAGACTGTAGTTCATTTGTTTAAGGGCTACAGTACATACTGTGTACATCCACTTTAATCTGGTCTGTAATGGTCACGACCCCAATAGAATAACATTATTCCTATTCCAGCACTGTCACTGAGGGGTTTAAATGAAACTACAGCAGCACTGTTGCACTAAAACCCCCTTACTGCAACAGTGTCCCTGAAGACCTAACAATTATCAACACACAACCCAACTGATACCTGTTCTGAGATGGTCCTGGCCAATAAAGAACAGAGAACTAACAGAGGACTCAAATAAAACCCAATTGTATTACAGTCTGAAATTGTAAAACTACAAAGTCCATCTGTAAGCTAAGTGGAGAAAACAGACAATGCAGTAAGAAAATGGCATGTCCAAACATTTTATTGGTACATTGTACACATTTAAGTGTCTGTATATATACTGTGTATGTGTTGTTTAATAAATACATGTCATATGTTACAGATAAGTTATTTGGACAGTGTCTCATGTCCAGGCAGGATGAGGTTCAGTACCAAGTTACTGTGCCTGTCCTCCAGAGATTGCAGGAGGTCCTCAAACAGCTGATGATGCAAGGTACACACCTGCTTTTCTCACTAATCTCTCATTACTTACCTCACAAAGAGTCTTTTTTATTATAGACCACATTTTAAAGTGTCTTTCAACCCCTATACAAAATGACAAAATAGTTCTTACATTTATAGATAGCAATTCTATCAATTAAATTAATAAACATAAATTAATCGTATGAAAAACCCTATCATATAATATCTAGTTAATTTGAAAATCAATGGATATGATTAAAATTTAGCCAGTCACATTTTATTTGTTAATAACATTTATTGAAAAGGACAAAACCATGACTTTATTAGAACCCACATTAATGCTTCGATCCGGATCCCATGTCTCTGTGTTCTGATAGGATTCTCTTGGCAGGATGATATTACACAGCACATTATAGCAAAGGAGCTGAGTCGTATTCCTCACTCTCGGGCTCAAACGCCTGAACTGACACAGTAAGTGGTAATATCAGCTACAGCAATTAACATATTGTTATTCTCCTTTTTTACAATTATTAAAAGCTATTTTTTTTCAAAGGTAAAATCATTTTTAAGGCTTAATTTTGTGAGGCATATTATATTGCCTTTCAAATTCCTACAACTAACATATTGGTTTTAAGGTGTTACTATTTGTTTGTTGTTTGCCCAAAGGTCTTTACAATCTACCCCTAAAAAGAGCTATCTTAGCTCTAAGACTGAACCCAGTATTCCTCAAAACTATGTAGATTACATGATCCTGGATCCTCGCCAGACCTCCCCTGTTCACATGCAAGCCTTACCATTGGACCCCTACACATACCTACAGGTACAGCTGTTGTTATTTTCAGCAGTGAAAATGTGTGTATTGATGTGGTCAATTCTAAAATGATGACACTGGGAAATTTAGAGGGCACTAACTTTATGCATTTTAGTGTCATCAATCAAAAGAGCAACAAATAGATTTTTCCTAAAACATTTTTATGAAGCTATAATTTAAAATAAATTAGAGCCTGTGGTAAGTAAGGAACTAAAACTTTTATTTGCTTATAGATTTGAAGAATTATCAATTGATGATAATCATTTGGCAATTAGGAATATTAACTGGCTTATCACACTGTATTAAACTCTGAATTGTTCTGTTTTAAATCACAAAAAAATAATTAAAAAAACTCTTTTACCCTATAGTCCCCCAATTTTTATTTAAAAGTAATTTTGGAATAAGTTTATATATTAAAGTGTTGAATTAGTACTAAAATGTAAACACTATACTCCTTATATATAATTTATTTCATTTTATTTCTGTTATTTCAAACTAGGGTGACATGACACACTCCCTGCATCCTCATTCCGGTGCGGGCTATCCTCGCCCTTTGTCTCGCTCGGGCTCTCAGCAGCATCAGACAGACAGAAACCGGCAGCTTTTGCAGGATGCTGTCTCGCTTTACCTCTCTTCTGCACAACCCTCTTTTCACCATAGGGGGGCAGCAGGTCTCCCTGCTACCCCTTATTATGAGGATTTAGATTTCCCATTGGATTATGGGGAGGACTACACCCTCCAGGAGCGACCCAACTCACGTCAGCGGACTAACAAAAAGGTTCTAAAGGAATACAGCTCTAAGCCTGGGCTGGACGGTGAGTTCCAATTTGTAAATATTACAACTATACAATGATATATATATATATATATATATATATATATATATATATATATATATATATATATATATATATATATATATATATACAATATATATATATGGCGGTAATTTTTTAAAAACTTGTACCCTAAATGGATTGTTCTTCAGCATTGTTGCTACTTAACTAACATAACATTGTCAAACTAAATAATTGATAATTCCTAAACTAAAATCTCTCATTTTTTAACTTTAAAAGATATACATTTCACATACAGTTTGTGATACAATTGATGTACTAATCTCTGTGCTTGCATTGTAGATGACACAGTAATACAAATGGCTGCTGTACTGGAGAGGTTTGGGGTGGATCCACAGGAGCTAAGCCCTCAGCAGTTAAACAAATTTGCCCTCTTGCTACAGCTACTGCAGTCAGCAGAGACCATAAAATCTGGTATATGAAAAAAACTGTAGATATAAACATATCAGGATCATATTTCAATATTGCTATACATTTGATGAGTTTTTACAAAAATAAATGTCTTAAGCTTAATCTCTGACAAAAGATAATGTATGTAACTTTATAAAAGATAATTAAAGTTTTGACCTCATCAGACTTTCTTGTTTTTTCATCTTTAGATAACCACCCTGGAATAGTCACAGTAAAAGAAGTAGGTTTTAAATGTATTTATTTACACATTATCCTTTTATCTTGAAAGATAGTCTATTATGTTCATGAGAACATGTCACTTCAAAGTATTAATTAGGATTTTGGAAGCTGCATAGTTTCAAGTAGTAAACAAGTGGATATCAATAACAAGTCTATGACTTAAAGGCTTAATATTGACTTAATATTAAGTGGTTTATGTCTGATGTCTTTGCATTCTGATTTTTATTATTTAGTTTTTTGTGATCTTCCTTTTAATTTCTAAATTAAATAATTGGCCCCTTCTTTATTATTACAGACAATTGTAGAAGGCAGTGACTCCATATCACAGAAAAATGTCAACCATGCATCACCTTCTGTAACTCTGCCCTCCATGCCAAGGCTTCAGCTGACACCTACACTACCACCGTCCACACCTGCAACAGTCACAGTGTCTCAGAAACCCGGAGCTATGACACATGGGCCAATGAAGGATATAGAACTCAAAGAAAAAATGAACCCCAGTCTGAAACCAGTAAATGATGGCACTAATGTTAGGGAAGAATATGGCTACATAGTCACCAATCAAAGGTACTCAAACTCTCTAGCACATTTTAACTCTAGTCAAAAATGATATGACACTATAGAAATAACAGATTTTATTGATATTATTTTTTCATGTCATTTAAATTTAACTTTAAATTAGTTGTTTTTACACTGCCTTGACAAAGTAAAAATAAAATAAATCAATTAAATCACAGTTTTGTCTATTATATAATTAATGTCAATTAATTGAGCCTATGTGTGTATCTGCATGTTCTGAATGTACTGAATGAACAGGAGTATTTCATTTTTTTTTCTATCATACTACATCATATTTCAGATTGACAAAGTTAAAAGGTATTGTTCTGGAACCACTAAAGAGTGGTCTCTTACTTAAAGAGGAGTCCTTGCTTATTTTGCCTTTCAAAATTTTTGCGTCCAAAAAATTGCGTCCATGCTGTACAACAACAACTGCTGTGATGCAAATATAAATGAGGCAAAAACCCTGCCTGCACGAATTTGTGCTGCATCACAGCTGACAGTGATCCAACCAAATATTACAATATTGCCTAAGTTTTGATTTCTTAAGTAATACAGTAATAAAAAAATCTTGTTACTATTCATTATTTTTCCTATGAATTTTATGGGTTGCAGGTGTGGCATTGTAGGCACTATTATAATAATGCTCATATAATTAAAATATATAATTTAAAATATATTGTGCTTTATAATTTAAAATGCAGAAAATGTTTACTGCTGTTGCAATATTGAGAAAAAAGTTTCTTCTTTTGAGGAATTGCAGAGATTTTTTTCCGCTGTTGCTTTAGTTCTTACTAATTTGAGGGTTAAGGTCATCTGTCTGTAAAGCTGCTTATCAAAAATGGCCAAATTAAACCAACATGTAAAACTAAATTTAAATTAAATAATACTAATTACACATACCCAATTTAAAAGGTGATTATTAACAAAAAAAATGCGGAATCATTGTATTAGTCATAATTCTCTGTTATATTAATATACATAGTTTACTAAAAATAGCAATGACTAAATTTACAGATAGTAATAATTTTTAATTATTTAATTATTTATTTTGTTGTATATGATGGCTCTCTATTATAAGAAAAACATTGTGATATGTCTGAATGGCACGTATTGGAAAATGCAATCAATATATAAACACTGTATAGACAAACTGCATATCCATATATGATATTTTTATTTATTGAATTACTGTTCTTCAATTTTTTCTAAATGATTTATTTAACTAATCTTTGTACTTATGTGCTTCTCAGTCCTTTAAGTCTGTATGATGGGGTGAAGCTTTTAGAAATGCTGGCAAAAAGGATTCACCTCACAACAAGTAGCTTTATCAACATCAGGTACAGAGAGACTGAAAACATATGTAAACATAAAATATATGACAAAAATTGAATGTTTTGATTGTAATCTCAGCTGCTCTAAACACATAAATTGTTTGGGGTTTTTTTTGTGTGTGTGTGTGTGTGTGTGTGTGTGTGTGTGTGTGTGTGTGTGTGTGTGTGTGTGTGTGTGTGTGTATGTGCAGTGTGGTGGGGCCTGCACTGACATTCAGGATCAGACAGAATTCTCTGAATCTCAGCGCTGAAGATGTGGCCATTAAAGCTGGTGAGTAACAGACTACCTCACAAGCAATCACCTTCCCATTCCCATTTGCATCTACAGACAATTTACAACCCAACCAGAGACAGGAGAGCCGAAAGTACTGCAAACATCAGCTTCTCCAAGTACACATTTTACAAATATTTTAAAAGCAACTGAATAAGCTGAATAAGCTTTTAAGCTCCATATCTATATGTGTGTGTATGAATTAATCTGTGTGCGTGTGTCCGTGCTATGTGATTTCTTTGATGCACATCTTTCTAAATATTTTGTCTTGTCTTTGTTAGTTATTTGATGAATGTGCCACATTTGAACAGACCACATTGTCAGATTTTTTTTCTTATTCATATGTTCAGTTCATTGACCAAACAACCCTAGTAATTAAGGGAGTTATACCTAGTAAGTTCTAAAAAGCATTTGTAACTTCTTTAAAAGAATAATTTACAATGAACGTCTTTGACAAGTAATGCTTAAATATTTAAGACATAATCAATGCTTCAGTATATACAATTTCCTGGATCAAAAAAGAGTTATGTCTTTATATTTATTTAAAAAATATAAGGTACCATGATGCATCTATTTGCACTTAATAATTATGTTTAATAATATATTACATTTCTTTGCTTTTCAGTGGCTGAGAAAAAATTCTTGGAGGGAGAGACGGGTCTAAAGATTGTTCAGACAGGCGTCGGAGAGGTGGGTTGCTTTTTATTCTCACCTATTATCTGCTTCGATTCAGGGGTTAATAATTTATGTATGTTTAATTGCAATTTTGATGAATTAATTTGTATATGAGCCTTTTTATTTTGATTGGTCATTAGCCATGTATCAGCGGTTACAAACCCTTACCAGGTAAAACTGACTAGTATGTATTATTTGGACAGAAAATATAGATATATAATTGCTGTTCAAAAATATATTTTATACAGTTTAAGTTGGAAAAAAATCAGCAGGTATTAGTAATGTAAATAGTACAAAGACCTCTAATGCCCTCTAACCTTTTTTTTGCATAACTGTTCAGTGCGCCCATTACTAGTACATTACAGTACTTATAAGCATGACAAGTTGCATGAACTACACCACTGACTTTAGGCTTGTACATCAGTTAAACACAATAAAATCTCTTTTGATTTGTGTGTATTGTACACAAGTACATAAGTACATAAGGCTCATGCTTCCTCCTTTCTATACCATCTTGTTTCTCCCGCCTAAAATCCTCTAGCTTTTTCCCCTCCTGCTCCTCAGTTCTCTCAGTAACTCTCTTTTTCTCAATACATACTATGCCATTCTCTCCTTTGCAATTCTTTTCGCCTCTTCTCTTTTTTGTTACCTCTGCCTCTGACCCCTCCCCTGTTCTCTACCCCTTGCTCCCCCCTCTCTTCTCCCATGGCCTTTGTGTTCACTGTGCATATTCAAGTATTTGTCTCTTCATTGCTCTCACTCTCCTTTCAATATGTACAGCTGTTGTGGACCCTTGAATGCATTTGAAGGTCTTTTGTTGCATCCGGCTGCTCATATTTTTAATTATTCGACATTGTTCTGTTGGAGGCAATGACACTCACCCTGCTTTGAGATGTATAATGTATGAAAAACTGTTCATGTGTATGTGTAAATGCATGTGTTTGTGTGTGTGTGTGTGTGTGTGTGTGTGTGTGTGTGTGTGTGTGTGTGTGTGTGTGTGTGTGTGTATGCGCGTGTGTGCGTATCCATGTGTGTCCTTCTTTTGTGCCCTATCTTTCGTCTTTCTGTCTTTCTCTTTTTCTTGCCTCAGTAATGAGACCTGGTTGCACCTGCCTCTTTTTTGTCTCTCCATTATTAGGGCCAAATCCTCTTCTACACCTCCCCACCACCACCCACTTGCTCACTTTTCTCTGTCTCTCACTCTCTCTTTATCTCTCTCACTCTCGCTCACTCTACATCATTACTGAATTGAATTGAATTCATCTTTACAATTTGTTATTTGGCTGAGCTGACCCTCCTGCAAACCTCTCTGAGATTATCTAGCAATCTTGTTAATTGTGCACTCTACTAAGTCTTGCACTGTGCAAATGCTTTACATGCAGAGAGGTGGCAGTGCTTTTTACAGAGATGTTATCTTAGTTGTTATTATATATTTTTGTAAAGACAAACATTCATCAACTGCTGCGCCCATTCATTTATTTATGTAAAAACTTGGTTGCCCTCAGCTATTGTTTAAAATAGATTAAATTCTGATTAAATTATATCTCAACCTTTTTTTTGTCTCTTCATGTTTGAGGCACCTGTTCACTGCTCTGTTGTGTTCTTTTCAGTTTATTCTAAAAATGCAAGGTAGTGGTTGTTTTTTTTTTTGTTTTTTTTTTGCTTTCCTGTAACACATTTCCTTTCTCATTTGGGCCTGTTCTATCTGGGGCATCTCTGTGTCAACCCCCCTCTATCCCCAGCCCATCAGTAACACGTGGAGCAGTTGCCCTGGCAACCCTGTTTGATGTGACATAAGTAGTTGAGGTTGAATGGAGGTGGGAGGTTACGGGGCCTTCAGCTTCATATGGGATGGACACATCTCGGGCGGGCATGTTTGCTTCCCTCCTTTTTCTTCCTCTTTCTCAGAGAGTTCTTCTGCATTTTTTTTCTTCCACCTTGGTTAAAAATACCATCCACTTTCAAGACAGTGTCTCACAGACTGATGCTGTATTAGTCCAGACCTCCCACAGTTTGTTCACTTCGGATGGACTAGTGAGCTTTAGATCCAGTTGTGAAATCAGGATGAAGGACCGCTGGCCATCCTCTTGTTTTTTTCAAGGCAGTTTTATCTTCACTTACTGCACAGTGGCTCTCACACAAGTCATGTATGCATTTGGAGCCTTAATTTTCTTCTGCTGCTGTAGCTTCAGGCTCAGGTAGGCCGTTTTAAAATATTAAATGACATAATAGTTAACTATAGTAATAGTAAATGTCAAAAATATAAAAATAAATCAGAAAGTCTGCATTTCGAACTGACAGATGCTGTCGCTATGGGATTAAGAAAATAATACAAATAAAAACATTTTATGTTCTGCATTTTTTCTGCATCATTTTTTCAAGTGAATCCATCTATTAGTACAACTAAAGTATACTACACGTGAAATAATTTAAACAATAGGAGCTATTAAATGAAGAGAGTAATGAATAGTCTGTAAATGCATTTTGTTTATTGTGTAATTGATTTATATTTATACAGTAAAGCTTGGATCTCCTTAAACATCTCAGTCATAAATTATTAAGGAGCACAAATAGTCCACCCCCATTTACTCTGATTTATAACACCAATTAGAAGTCCAACCACACCTTCATGAAATGTTAAGTAATGACTTGTTTGCTTATAGTCAGCTTTTACAGCAATACGTGTGAAATGCAGCAAGACTATAAACATATTATTCTAAACATTATGTTGTATATTAAACTTTAGATAAAATTTTATTACAAAGTGATGTGTGGGGGGGGGGGGGGGGGGGGGGGGGGGGGGGGGGGGGGGGGGGGGGGGGGGGGGGGGGGGGGGGGGGGGGGGGGGGGGGGGGGGGGGGGGGGGGGGGGGGTGTGTGTGTGTGTGTGTGTGTGTGTGTGTGTGTGTGTGTGTGTGTGTGTGTGTGTGTGTGTGTGTGTGTGTGTGTGTGTGTTTGTTTACATGTTTGTTTACATTCGTGAGACAAAGAGACTGATTCAGGTTGTCAAATGTGAAATAAAATACTGTCAATGCATCTTCCATCTCGGACAGTGATGTCAGGTAGATTGGTTGCTGTAGTAACAGACAGAGCAGCCTGTAAGAAGTAGATGATGTAATGCGTTTGTATCAGTTTCAGGTAATATGGAGCTAGTGGCTTTTAGTAGAAATCAGTTGGACTGGCATGAAGCATTCATAGTGATAAAGACATTTACTAAAGTACTTTTTCTGTGCAGATGCATATTTTTAAACTGTTACCAGCTGTAACTTGCAAGCCATGAGTGCTGACCATAATAATCAGAATACATTAACCATATTAAAATTCTTACATTGTACTGCTCTTACATTACACATATTTACTATGCTTGTTATTTTTCTTACAGAATATAAATGAAGTCTGATTCTATATCACTATATCAGTTAATCGATGGTCTCACAATATTTATCCAACAATGTACTGTTTACATACAACTGCATATAGATTGTAAATAGATAGGAGAAAAGAGACTTATTTTTTCAAAATTTTACAGGATGACATTACTACAGCAGCAAGGAATTTGACGAGTCATGTACTCAGCATTTCTTCCATATAATTAAACAGTGCAATCAAGCTGGTGTAACTCTAGCTTCTCAGATTGAATGTGTGAAAAAGAGGTGAAAAAAAGATTTGCTGAGCACTGATGGCTGGCCCACGCTTGTTGTCTGCAGCTATCTGTCTATTGTAATGCAGATTGTAAAGCTCTGTGCTCTCTTAAGGCCTGCAATCAACCAAAACACATATACATACACACAGGCACAATACGTGTGTACCCTTTTGGGAGCTAAGGTTAAAGGGTGCAGTTGAGGTCAAAGGGCATTATGGGGGATGGTTTGGAGGTCCTGGGACTCTGCTTATTATTCTTTTAATTCTCAAAGAACAGATGTTAGCTTTGACTTAACTTAAGCAGGACTAGATTATATTATAATATTGATAACACCTCTTTAGCATGATTGATGCAATACCCTCCTTGAAAACAATAAGTTATTTCTCTATACGACTTTATCCATATCATCCAATTCCACTCACTTCTTCATTGTTATATTACCACAGTGTACACTACACAAAGGTATTTGAAAAAAAGCTATAACTCTTAGTTG
Source organism: Corydoras maculifer (assembly GCA_019802435.1). Lineage (NCBI taxonomy): Eukaryota > Metazoa > Chordata > Actinopteri > Siluriformes > Callichthyidae > Corydoras > Corydoras maculifer. Next base: position 247,768 of record JAFMOD010001006.1, on the reverse strand, counting down.
TCGAAGCTGCAAATTTGTCTTTGTGTGCAAAACGTATAAGTATTTTGTTGTGCTATATTTATTTAATAAATAGGCATTGATAACTCTCAAAAAAGTTACTTAATCTTCGGGTAATATTCTAAAAGTAAATTCTGATTAATCCAAAATAATTAACACTGCCAGCACTGCAATTAATGTTTGGTATTGTTTGTTATGTAGGTATTTCTTTTGGGGAAACTAGCTTTTTTTCATTCTGATTTTGGTTTGTGTTTGTCCTGGAGTGAAGAAGCAAATAAGACTTTTACCTGTGCTGAATAATATAATTCAGGTACTAAATCAGCATACATTTATTAGGTAAAAACCTATCGTCTGCTGAGACAGAGTTTTACATATCATGTTCTGTTTTCTTCTTTACCCTCTTCCATTGAGATGGCTATGGTCTGACCACGTTCTCACTGTACCATTGGACCCTTCTTTTACGTGTTCCCTTATTCCTTCTCTCCTTGTTGCCTGGTCCTCTTAGACCCTGGGGGGCCTTTGTACTCATGTCCTGAACTAGCTCATTTTTCCTCGCTGCATTCTGAAAGCCTGTCACTCTTCCTTTTGGGGCCCCTCTCGAGTAGCAGGTGAGATGCCCCACACCCCATCCCCTCTCCCTTCCCCCTTTTTCATTGTCCCTCCATCCAGTTGCAGGCGGCCCATCCCTGCTACCCCCTTTTCCACACCCCATATCCACTCACTGGAACATTCTTTAGGCTTTTTAGGGGAGAAAGAGACTTTTTTTCCAATGAAGAAATGAAGGAACATGCAGGCTGGGAAAGCTGAGGCATTAGAGTAGAAAAATAGGGGTGTGTGAAAGAATCTGAGAAGAGTAGAAGGGGGTTTGGTTGGTGAATAAAAAAAGTAATGCTACAAAGTAGGGAAGCTAATAATGCCACTGTGTTTCTGTACTGAGGCAGAAGGATGTATTCTCACTTGTCCCTAGTACTAAATCAGTATTAACTATGTGTGTTGTCCTGCTGTTGGATAGACATGAGCAGATTATGGAAGAAAAGCTGCTTTATGTTCAGTTAAGGTGCTGTTTCAGTTTGGTTTAATGGTGACTCGTGATGGGATTTATTATATCTTGATTCATTACAGTCACTTACATACACAGTATAAAGGTTTTGTGTTTTTTTAAGTGCTAGTATGGTGTTTTGTGTTCTCAGTGAATGCTGCTCTTTAGAAATTCTTTCGTTACTTATATCTGTCAGTTAATGAAACTAAAATGCGAAGGTGAAGAATGATTATATCTTACCCTGCTGAGGTAAAAACATATAAAATCTCTCCAAAAGCTTTTAGCATGTCTTTAGAATTATTTTCAATGTAACAAGAAAGCAAATGAAATGCAATGTAATTTAATTCAAATTATATTGTTTAATATTTCAAATTACATCAATTATAAACAATTTATTAATCAATAAACATGCAAAGTAATAGTTTTTACTTACATAAAATGTTACTGATTCTGATCTATAAAGCAAGGTCATTGTCTTTCCTTGAGCTACAATTTTACCCACAAAATACAAAGCAAAACAGGTTTTTAATAAAACATTAATTAGTTATTGTTTTAGGAATCATTTGATCTGTTAATAATTATGGTAACCCAAAAGCACAGCGGTATAAATATCCAGATATGGGTTTATTTTGCTGTTTACAAAACAGATGCTCTAATAGCCCCTTATCGGTTTGGCTTCCTCAAATAGTACACACCGTATATCAATGTAATCTGCAGCAGTGCAATGTCTATTCCTAAATGAGGTTAAGGTTAATTTAGTAAATGAACACATACATTAAACCCACAAGTAATCCCACAAATAAGTATTATAAATGAATAATGCAGTTTTATTTTATTTCCAAAAAGGTCCAAATAAAATGCTATAATAGCCAGTAAGACCTTTGAGATTACTCAAAATAGGATTTTTTTTCACTAAAAGACAGATTACTTGGTAATTAACATTACATTGCTAATTTATTGATGACAGTAAAAAATTAAATGATGACATAGTAACTTTTTGAATAATTCCAAACTTTTCAAATGTAAGTACTCAAATGCTTATTTTTATGACAGAAAATTTGGCCTTTTTTAATTTGATCTGTAGAGTGTATGGTATTTTTTACTATGTTTAAAGACTGACTGTTTATTATATTCAATTATTATTACCAGTATGCAAACACAAGAGCCCAAATTTCTCTAACATAATGCATAATTTAATCATGCATAACACGTAATTTAAAAAAGTTGTAAATGCTAACTGAACCAGAAACACATATAAATATAAAATCAAGATACCATAATAACATTTTCATTTATAATAATGACAAAAGTATTGGATGAATCCAAAATAAATGTATTAAACTTTGTTTTAAACATTTTTTTCTGCATCTTTTTGAAAGAGTAATGACTTTAGTCAGTGTTTTTGCCACTAGCCTTTCACTTATGTCCTTCTGTTCTTTCCCCTTTTCTCTCGCGTTCTCTCTATTTCACTCATTCGCTCCCTGATGGCTGTTGATTACACTGAGCTTTTTCTTGTTGCCATGGCAGCACTAGGCTGGTTCTCCCCTGCCGAGGCTCTCAGGCGCCATGGCAACATCAACTGGCAGGTTTTGGAGGCTTGGGGCCCGAACATCTTTCCCTCCCTTCCTTTTCTCGATCTGCCCTTCCTTTTCACCTCATAAAAAGCAGCAACCGAAGTGGATACTGCAACCAAGTAGTAGAGTGATAGTGGGTGTTAATGATCTCTAGGAAATTTAGCCTGCTTCAAGAGAGAACTGTGATTTTCTAAATTATTAATTTGTTAATTGTAAAAGACGGTGGGCAGGTGATTCTGCACAATTATTTCAGAAAGCTGAACAGGCTGGCACGTGGCGAGTCGCGCGCGTGTGCATGTGGAATGCCTAAGTAATTAGTCTCTGATGATGCCGCTGACATGCTGCTTGTTTACACAAACAATGAGAGATAGACAAAAGAGCTACAGAGCAAGCACGTGGGGGAAAAGCCACAAAAAGTGTGCCAAAGAGACCACCCAAACACAACCATATGAGCGCCCTCTCCTATTATTCCCTACACATGATTTGCTTGGCTTTTGACTGAATATATTGATAAATTGTCACTAAGATATTTAGTGGCAAATTTGAGAGCAAATGGATGATATTTTTTCTTTAATTGTACAAACCTAAAGTAAAATATTTTGATTGATCAACTCTGAACAACTCTGGTTCAGATATTAGTAATTAGTTCTCCTTCTTCTTGTTATTAATCTTTTAATTTTTTTTTTAGAGAAGTGAAGGACGAGGGCTTCCCCAGGCGACAAGGCTCAATGATGGCTCGCGTGGTATCATTCTCACCATGGTGGCCATAGCATGTGTGGGTGTGGTGCTGTTGGTTGCCTTGACTGTTGCCTGCCTGCGTCACCATGCTCAGCAGTTAGCATCAGGGAAATTAAGTCTTGGACCTGAGGCTGGCACTGAGACACATTTTGATTACCAGGTGAGAGAGTCACACATCAGCGAGAGCCAGTAATGCTGTGGACATTATTATGTAAGGAATAATGACAGGATAATGCAGGTCTTAAATCTGACTGATTAGGTTTATATTGCTATATTGACTAAACTGCTGTCTATTTTTCCTTTCTTACTTTGCTGCTCACTAAAAAATGAACACATTAAATTGACTTATAAATAATATTACTGATGTAAATGTGATTCTGTAGCAAAAGCAAAGTGAAAGCATTGTGTTCATAGCAACAGCCTATTATAAATAAAAAACAGACAACTGTTACAATCAATGATGTGAAAAAACACATTATTATCTAAATAAATATATTTTATATTTTTATAAATATTACAATATTAGAAGATACACCAAATAGTTGCTTATTTAATTTCTATGCTATTTTTCCTTAATGGGCTTGCAGTTATGGGTGGGATCATTAACAGTGTGCCAGAATATAATTTGGTCAATCAGATTAAATATAACATTACATCACTGTGTTTTAATGTACTATTTAATTCAAATAAAATTTGAATTAAAAATTCATTGTCAAGTTAAATAAAAATGTAATCATTTTGTGTGTGTGTGTGCCTGCGCACATATATTTGTGTGTGTGTGTGTGTGTGTGTGTGTGTGTGTGTGTGTGTGTGTGTGTGTGTGCGTGCTTGTGTATGCTTACATGTTTAGGAGCTTTGTCGCCAACACATGGCAGCAAAGTCATCATTTAGCCGTCCAGAGCCTGGTGGACGAAGGGGTACAGACACATCCCGAGTAAGCAGTGTGTCATCGCAGTTCAGTGATGGACCACAGCACAGTCCTAGCTCTCATAGCAGCACCCCCTCTTGGAGTGAAGAGCCAGCCCAGTCCAACATGGATATCTCTACTGGACACATGATACTGGTACAGTGAGAAATAACTAGCAACCAAAGACACTAAAAGTCATAAATGTGTCATTGGCATGTGTTCAAATAAGCTTTATAAACATTATATATACACTCACCAGCCACTTTATTATGTCCATTCTATTAGTACAACTTAAATTGCAGATGCTCTTTGCATTTCTACAATTTGTTTCATAGTCTATCTCTATGGTCTATTGAAACTGTTAAAGAATTGTCTACCATCCAAAGTTGTTTAACCACCAACATTAAGTGACCCGTGAGAACTAGTTAAGAATTAAAAGATGACTAACACAAACTTTTTAGCAACAAATAGCTTGTACAAGGTGTACATGTACGAGGTGGAAGATTTAAGTATTAAAATTAACACTTTAGCAGCTACTGTGTTTGATCCAATCATACTGGCACTCCACACATGAACTCAACACCACCATTTCAGGGTCACAGAAGGATTGAGACATGTCATGTATTTTGGACTATGCATACTTTAAATTTTGTGGGAATAATTTGGGAAAGCCTACTTTCTTCTTGTAACAGGTTCCACCAATTAGCTTAGTTAAGCCACTGGGGGAAGCCAGAGGTCCACAGCTGGTGATTAGAGTGGTTGCAGGTGCACTAGAAGCTTTAAACCAGTGGCAGGCACTTTATCTTTGAGCTATTACTAAAGGGGGTCCTCTACTTGCATATTTTGTATTCTAAAGAAATCATTGCAACCTCATTACTCTGCATATTTTCATGCCAGTTGCGGGTCTAAAGACTAGGACGGCATCGTCACCATTTATCCCTCCAGTTTCTTTGATGCTGGTTGTTGGTCGTTTTTGACTGGGGCGGTATTCTTCCTTCCTACTTCTCTCTTTCTCACGCCGTTTGCTAGTCTAATGACTGGGATGGCATAACCTTTAATCTGCTCTGTGTTTGCACGCCGATTGCTGGTCTGTGGATTGTTCTGGTTTGTACCTGAATGATGTCACAAAGCATGCGTTCTGTTTGGTTTTCACTTTCCAGGTTTATAAGGGGGCATTGTTCATCTAAACACTACTGCACACTAACCACTGGTCATTACTTTGTTTATCCTCATTGATTTCACTGCCGGCTAGTTCACGCGGGTAAACATGGTTGCAGCGTCACCACTGAGTGTGTTTGAATCCACCTCAGTACATCATATTCACTTTGAATAATTTACTATATGTATTAATTCAAGCATATAATAAGGCTATATATATATAATTTTTATTTCATATCCTCTGACCGGTTGTTTTGGTTTAGATCAGGACTACCCCCCTCTCTTTCAATTCTGTTCCAGCATGACCCCAATGCACAAAGTAAGGCCCATAAGGGCATTGTCAGGTGAGCTCAGTGTGGAGAAACTTGACTAGCCCACACAGAACCCTGAATCAAACTCATCAACATTTTTGGTATGAACTAGAACCCACAAATGCCTGTTATTTAACAGAATTTACACACTGACACACTCCAAACATTCAAAAATGTATTTAAATGAATAAGCTTCATATAAAAAATGTTTCTTATAACATTCTAAATGTAAAGAATTTTTAAAAATTTGTTAAAATTAAGAATTGAATAATAAAATGTTGTGATAAATATCTGTATTTTAGGCTTGTTTTACAAATAGTTTTTAACATATTCCATATTTCTCAAGGCATACATGGAAGACCATCTTAAAAATAAAGACCGTTTGCTGAAGGAGTGGGAGGCTCTGTGTTCATATCAAGCTGAACCAAGCTCTGTCTCAGTCGCCCAGAGTCAGAGCAACCTGGAGAAAAACCGCTACCCGGACTTTGTTCCTTGTAAGGCACAAAATTGTATGCCTTGTCTTTTTTGGTTTTAAGTATCATTTCCAGTTTGTAAACATAGTTTCATTTTGTGACTGATAATCTTGAACTATTATCTGTGAACTATTATGAATTTATGAGTAACCATGCAGACTGAATTGTTAACTAAACACTGAGGACTTTGTGGATCTTGCTTTGCAGATGATCATTCCCGGGTAAAGCTGAAGCCTGAAATCAATCCTGCAAGAGAGGACTATATCAATGCTAGCATTATTGTAAGTACAAGTTTAAAATTAAAATATTATTATACTTTTGAACATTTAACATTAGAAGTAAATATATGAATATTAGAAAAGTATAACTCACAAAACCTGCACTGCTATTTAAATTTCCATCTTTACATGGTTGTGGCATAATTAAGAACATTTCATATTACATACGTACTTTTAGAAATGTGCCTATATTTTTTTATTTTAGAGGCTTCCCGTCATCAAATCATGGCAGAAAAAAATCTGTTTCTACAAAAAAATGATATGTTTTAGAGCAACTTTAGCTGAATTTAGGCCAAATAAGAGCTACACAAGATTTTACTTTTGAAATTGCCAGGCTGTCATAAAAAAGTGGACAGATATATAAAAAGTGGACTATTTTCTTACAGATAGACCATGACCCTCGAATGCCTGCATACGGGGGGGGGGGGGGGGGGGGGGGGGGGGGGGGGGGGGGGGGGGGGGGGGGGGGGGGGGGGGGGGGGGGGGGGGGGGGGGGGGGGGGGGGGGGGGGGGGGGGTGTGTGTGTGTGTGTGTGTGTGTGTGTGTGTGTGTGTGTGTGTGTGTGTGTGTGTGTGTGTGTGTGTGTGCGTGGGTGCATGTGTGTAGATGGTATGGGAAAATGGCTGCACAGTAATTGTGATGATGACTGCTCTGGTAGAAGATGGAGAACAGCAATGTGAGCGCTACTGGCCTGATGAAGGATCATCTCTTTACAATATTTATGAGGTGAAAACACATAAAAAAAACCTTTAAGTTGGTTGTATTGATAAAATAAAGACAATTTTAAAAATTTTACAAAGGATTGCAATATTTAGTTCTTTATTATTGTTGGAAATTCAGATTTTAATACTATAAGATGACTTCTTGACAACTTTGCTTTTGACCCAACAGAAATGTGATGTGTAAAATTATTGTAACACTAACTAGACAATACAGATGGCAATATTTGTACCTGTATAATGTAGCGTCAAATAGAAATATTCTATAGAAATAAGTAAAAGTATTCTATGTTAAACTTTTGTGATTGTATTTTCCCCTCTGGTTATTATGTTGCTGTTACATTTAAGTACCCACACACTTACAACCCTGTTGTTAACGCTATATGTTATGATAATTTTGTCATTGCCACTTTTGTGTCCCTCAGGTAAACCTTGTGTCAGAGCACATTTGGTGTAAGGACTTCCTAGTGCGCAGTTTCTACCTGAAGAATGTGCAGACACAGGAGACGCGCACACTGACTCAGTTCCACCTGCTCAGCTGGCCTGCAAACGGCATCCCCAGCTCCACACGCCCCCTGTTGGATTTCCGAAGGTACTGCCACTTTTTTATTTACATTCCGTAGCGGTATGATTATACACGTAGCTCCGGACACGGTGAACTAAGCCTTAAATCCTAACTTGCTTTCGGGTTTTGTTGCATCATGTCTCCCAAGCCCCGAACAAAACTCAAACCAGGAAACGGTGTCCTCCCTCCATTGCCACAGTGCTTGGGGTTTCTGCTTCTCTCCTGCATCGCTTTCACCTCTAGCTTTCATCTTTATGGAGGTCGTGGTGCTCCTGAACGTTGCACAGCTCCCAGTGTCATTTTTGTGGTTTGCAGCTAGTAGTCTGGGTCCAGTTGCATAGTCACAAAAATGATCATTGGTAGGTGTGAGTGCAGCAGGAACAAGGCTGAAAAGAGTCTCCACCATCACCCCCTTTTCTCCTTTCTACTCCTCAAAACGTGTCTTCCTCCCCTCCACATGGCTTGCATTTTTCCAACCAGTTCCATTATGAAATCTTTAACAATATAGCAATGGTTCTGCTATATTTTTATCTGTTAATATGTTTCTTTCAGGAAAGTAAACAAGTGCTACCGAGGCCGATCCTGCCCCATCATTGTACACTGCAGGTAAATAATGGCAATATAAATCACAAACTCCGGGGGCTGTTATTTTATTTTTCTTTGTTTCAATGAAATGTGAATATACCTTTTGATTTTGTACTTTCTGTAGTGATGGAACTGCAAGAACTGGTACCTACATTCTCATTGACATGGTCCTGAATCGTATGGCTAAAGGTATGTTCTGTCGGAAGTATTCCACTTTTTTTTTTTCAAATCCTAAAGCTGTATGTAGCTGCATGTATAGACTCTAAATTAATTTGTTTATTATCAGATTGTTTCTTAGACTGTGCTTTTGAGAGTGTTAAAGATATTATTTGTAGTGCATTGTTAGACATAAGGCAGCCACTTAAAAGATGTCATTATTTGATTTAAGTAAACAAAATTCAAAATTGAGGTTCCAAAATTTAATGTTGAAGGGTCTGATTTGCAGCTTCTTCCAAAAAAAAAAACAGTGCTTTTATATCTATAGGTATTTGGAAATTTTAAGTGTTAAACCTGGTTCATGGAAACAATTAATAAATTAATTACAGCCGGATGCACATTTAGAACAGCATACATCTGTGAGACACAGTGGCACTGGAGGTAGTGCTGCTACCTCACAGTACAAAACGTCCCGTGCATGATTCCTTAGGAAGATAGGTTCTTTCTGTGAGGACTTTGCATGTTGTCTGCTTCTGCATGGGTTTCATAAGCTGTTTTGTCTAAAATTTCAAGACTTGTAAGTCAGGTAAATAAGTTATTATAAATTGCCCCTCATTTGTAGGGTGAATACATGTTTTTGTGTGTGCCCTATGATGTGCTGTTGTCCTGTCCTGGGCATTTCTTCACCCTTCACCCAATGAAAGACCCCTTTCCATGACCCCACTACAATTAAGAGGCTTAGAAAATTAATATCACTGACAGTTGATTGACTTTGTTTTAGGTGTTAAAGAGATTGACATTGCAGCTACACTGGAGCATATTCGGGACCAGAGGCCGAGTATGGTGCGCACCAAGGTAAACCAAGTCACTATAATCGCTTTGAATGTGCATAAAACACATGTGCATGAAACAAGTCATTCAGTATTTTTACCCTGTCTCCACAGGATCAGTTTGAATTTGCTCTCACAGCTGTGGCAGAAGAAGTGAATGCCATTTTGAAAGCCCTGCCACAGTGAGCTGTTCCAGTGTGGCAATTAAGTCAGTATCTTGCCTTTTCCTCACTCACATAAGCCATTACATGGACTAGATCATGCTCAAACTTTTGTAATGCATTATTATCACATCCTTATCCAACTTATGTCAGATCACTTCTAAAGGTCTAGTGCACTGGATGAATATTATTTGCTAGGGCACGATGAAGACAGATTGTACAGAGAATTATTCAAAGCTGACTATCATGCACTAAGAGAAATAATTTACAATTATAGGTACTAATATAAAGAACCTAATTTCAGCATGACAAAGTTTAAAGTATAGATTTTATGTCAATGTTGCCAATACAGTCAAAAATGACATTTTTATTAAATCACATATTTCCTGTTCAAATAAACCGGTTTTACAGATAAACAGGAAGGGTATCCTTGGAGTGATTTACTGTTTGTTGATAACCATTTCTCCTAGAAAAAAATTGTAATGAACATCATAAGTGTGATTGCTTTTGTTCTCTGTGTTCGCTCTTGTGGAAACTGTTATGTGATTATTGTAAATAATTCATTGACAAGTCTATTTGTTTATTCCTGTAGCAAATATGTGAAAAATTATACAAAAAGATATATATATATATATATGACTATAATTTTTACAATGTAAGAATTGACAATATAAATTAAATGTTTTGTGGTGCAGCAGCATGGTGTAGAAGCTTGTGTCCCCCCCCCCCCCTACCTTTTTTTCTTTGCTTTTTTTGATAAACAGTGGTTGTTACCAGCAGTTTCATCACAGGACAAAGTTCAAAGACTTACTCACATCTGTCAGTGGTCGATCATCTGCCATATTTTTAAAACAAAATCAACTGAATGACAAACAAAACGTATTCAACTTTACCAAGACAAAAACGCAAGCTCGAATATTATACTGAATCAGTATTTACGACCCTATACGTAATGTCCTAGTTTGAATGCACGCTGGAGTCATGTTCCAGCAGCTCCCCCTTGTGGACAGTTCTGTTTACATAAATGTGACCGTGTGACAGTAAATAGGCTGATTCGCTTATTTATTGCTTTAATAACACGGAAACCTGAAGACATGTCATCCTTATCTTTTAAGTTGTTTCTGAATGCGTTAACTTTGTTTTCAGTGCATTTGTAACCGTCAACATTTGTCAACTTTAGTCACCTGCTAGCATTTAACAGATTGTCTTTAAAAAGCTCAGATGTTAAATAAATGTCCAGTCTTCCCTCTAAAGCTTTGGACTCGCACACCTGTGATCTCATAAATGAGCACACAATGACCAGTTTGCCATGTTGTGTATTTCCAAATTAAACTTTAAAAAGAATCTGAGCAGCAGAAGAGCCAGAGGAAAGGCAGAGCACATGGAAACTCTTCACCTGTTTAGGACACATAGATAGATGAGATGTTAGTGGTGTCACTAAGATGGTATTTTCCACATTTGCTTGTAAGAGACAGATTATTATAAGATTGAAATAAAAACATGAAAATACTTAATTTTTTTTTATGGTTTATGTTTTTGAAAAAAAATTTAATTAAAAAGGCTTATTGCGTACCATTAAATTAAGGTTACGTAAATGTGATTGTTATTCACTTTTAGTAGTCAATGTTTTTAAATGTATGCTAAACATAATTAAGAGAGACCACATTTTTTAAATATATGATAATAATAGTATTCATTCATTCATTATCTCCCGCTTTATCCTCTATTAGGGTCGCGTTGGGGTTCTCCATGCCCATCCTGGGGAGAACGTTTCAGGTGCTGGGCAGATAGACCCAGGACAGGGCGCCAATCAATCACTGGGTGATAATAATAGTATTAGAATCAAATTAACAATTATTAATGGCAGTCCATCAAATTAACAAACACATACAAAATGAACCCCCTCTCCCTTGCCATATGGTGGCTCCAATTGGGAATCAATCGAATCATTCAACAGGTCAAAGTACTGAATGAGATAACTTCTGACTTGTAATGTTCTCATTTGTAAGTCGCTTTGAATAAAAGCGTCTGCTAAATGACTAAATGTAATGTAATGTAAATGTAGATACAATAATAATGCTAAATAAATATATAAATAAAGAAAAACATGTAAATAAAGAAAAAAAGATAGGTATTCCAGTTTTGTTATGAAGACTTTAGACAAGGGCAGTCGACTCCTTCAGGAATGAGAAGTGTCTGATGTTAGAAAAACATTACAAACGACACAACATGGCAAGCATTTCAAATGTAGACCAAAAATTACCTCGGGGAGAGAAGGCTATACATGGTGACCACTCAGCCTGTGAAGGCCTGGAAGTCAGATTCTGTAACAGCAGGGAGAGGAAAACGGGTAAAAACATGAGGACAAATGACATGCAAATACAGATAAACACAGAACACCTTAATAAAATGTAAATACAAAAATGTCAATGGTTACATTCTAAGATAATTAATCTGTCTGAGGTGTAAAGCGAAACATAGACCAAGTATTGAAATGAACACACTACATGTTACATTACAAGGAGATACAACAAGTATAACAGCACAAACAAGGTAATAGGAATGACTACAATAATAATAATAATAATAATAATAATAATAATAATAATAATAATAAATTAAGAAATTAATAAAAGAGTGAAAATAAATCATTAAACTGGTTAAGTGACTTTTATTATGCGTCTGTAATATTTGAACACGTCAAAAACAGGTTATGAATGATCCAACATGTCTAAATAGAAATATATGTAAAAATACAAATATATTTGGAATTTTACCAAAGCCCTCCCTTTAAAGTTGGTTTAGCTTCTGATATAAAAATTAAAGTGTACACATTGTAGTGTCATTTTTTTACATGTTCTATAAAAGTATAGCTAAAATTAAATTTTGTGACTTGTGATCGTGAATATAATTGTAAACAGTTTGTGCTTATTTCATAATTCATCTACTAACTTGCATATCTGTCAAATGACAATGATGTTGCCCACCCAACCACTTAATTTTTAACTATACACTTCTGGTCAAAAGTTTGGGTCAGTCAATTATTACATTTTCTATGTTATGCATAAAATAGACCTTCTTTTAGCCACACAATGACTGTACTGGAATGCACAATTGCTAATGCTTTAGAACCAGGTGCCAGTTTTATTACTTCTTCAATATGTGCAATAGTCTTCAGTCTTGGAATTATGATTATGTATAAGTAATGAAAGCTCTTCTAATCTTTTAACCAGCGGTGTAAGTTAAATTTGAATAAACATTTAACTTTTGACAGTACATTTTACCTGTTTCAACAATTGGCACATTCCTGGCACATGCACCTGTCAACCATGACAATAGATTTCTTTTAGTGTTTTTCTACAAACAGGCACTGTTCATTTTAATACAAGACTACTGCAATCAGCTACAACACATTCATTACCAACTTCAACCCTTCTATTGCAAATATTAACTGCACTTCACACCACAGGTTTCCAGTATTTAAATGTAGTGCTGGGGGTATCATCATTATGATGAATAGTACTCAGTGAAAAAGAGGGAAACATTACTGCATAGCCACCCTTTTCTCATCTTGCCCCGCCCCTCCTTAGCACCTGAGATCATGTCTTGGGTGGATGATGCTGCAAGCTGCTGAGCCTCCATCTCAGACAGACTATAGGCCAGGGAATCCCTAGCGCTGAGAGGCGAATGTGCTAACCACTAAGCCACCGTGCCGCAAAGTGGCATTAATGCAAGATAAAACATTTAAACCACTTTTGCCTTAGGTTTTAACATTTGATATCTTGTCGTAATTTTTTTTTAATCAAGTTTATGGTTTATTAGAATTTATCTTTTTGGGAAATAAGGGAGAAGTTTACTAAAGAGTTATAATTTGTGTAATTGTATCCTAAACTCTAAAACATTGCTCTCTTAGACAGTTTGTTGTTCTGCATTATTGTACCTAAATAATAGCAAGTGCATTACCTAATAACAGGTAAAAAACTATTTCAGATTGGTGGAAAACAAACACTTCTGTTATGTTTTATACAATAAGTATTTAGTTTCAACTGAATTCAAACAACTGAATCATTACACACGTTCAGAACACAAGGCATGTCACTGATTCAAAACAGAAATCGGGATTCAAGATCCAAAATTTCAGATATTTAGCAACCCCAACAGAGATACCAAATCTAACTGCTGTTTTCTAGCTTTTTGTTCTCGCCTTGCTTCGAATCATTGTCTGTTAGTTTTTAAGAACCATAATCAAAATCATCCTGTTAGGTCAAGTTTTTCACAGCAAAACAGGTAACAGCACCAATTTTAACACCACAACGCAAGAACATGTTAGGCTAATTGTTAACCAACAACTTGCATGCTCTGCGACAAAAGGCAAACAATTTTCCTTTAACACTGTACAAAGTTTAAAATTTGGGTTAGATATAACCACAGCAGCTATGGAAAGTGTAAATATTGTTAATGTCATGCAGTAATATTTAACAATTTATACCAACAGTTACAGTTTCCCCCATTCATACTTAACAAACCACACATCGACATTTCCTCTCGCTTTTAAGCACAGTGCTTCCATTGGCAACAGGATTTTCTCTCTGTCTATCCTCATTATGAATCTCTCCTTGGCTGACACTCTTCCCTGTTCCACTCTTCTTTGAGGATGAACAAGTGATTTGTGTAGCTTTGTCTGTCCCATTCCTGTCTGATCTGGACTTATGATTACAATCCCACCCTTTTCTCATCTTGCCCCGCCCCTCCTTAGCACCTGAGATCATGTCTTGGGTGGATGATGCTGCAAGCTGCTGAGCCTCCATCTCGGACAGACTATAGGCCAGTGCCATCTGCAAATCTTCGTCTTCTTCTTCACTGCCTTCGGGGCAATGAAAGAAAGGAGCAGAGCTGAAGGAGCGCTGGGTGCTGTTTCGTGCACTTTGATTAGAAAAATCAGTATGGATGCTAGTGGGTGGAAGCAGATTGTCATGGGTCCGCTGCGGCTGACTGGACTGCTCCCTGCGGCTAAGTTCAAGAGCCAGTGCCATCTCATCCGCCACACCTGATAACACACATGCACATTCATTATAACAATTAATTATTTAGGGCAGAAAATATATATATAGCCTCATTCTGTGGTCTGTGTTGTCTGTTTAAGTGACTAATGCTATGAACAAAAACATTACTCTGGATGCTGATGTGGAAGAAATATTTTGTGTCAAATTATTTAGTTTGTAAGTAATTATGTAGTAAGTAAAATAAAACACAATGTCAGTATTATTACACAATAAACCACTTTATGGTCATTAAATAGCCCTCCGCTTCCAATATTACTTTGTCAGGAGTAATGTCTCATAACGACCTGCTCAAATAATTGTATCCTTTACTTAGTTTACCACACAGTTATGGTTTATCCTAAAACCCCATGTTAGACTGTTTGTGAAAGTAAATATTAAAACATTGGTTTCTTGGTAATGATTTTTTTTTAAAACCAGTGGTTAATCCACAATGACCGTAAATAAAAATTAAGATTGAACACAAACATAACAAATTAAAAACTATTTTTAAAAGTGGGCAAACCATCATATTTGTTAAATGTACAAAATAATGCAAAAGGAGCATATTCACAAGAAAGCCTGCTAATGACAACATAAGGAGCTTTAAGAAACCACCAAGACAAATGAGAAGACAGAATGGATGCAGTATGACAACACGAATATTACCATTAAAACCAACAGAAAACCAAAATGTCAAAAAGAAAAAAAACAGCTTCTGAATGCTAGAATGGAGTGAAGCTGCAGAGCTGCAGTTGGTTCTCAAATGGCACCAAGAACAGCTCTGATGACACTCAAGGCAGTGGCCAAACACCACTAGTGGAAATTATTTTGCTTTATATGATGTTGATGAGCTTCGGCACATAAATGCACATTTTTGATAGCATTAAGCTTTCAACAGAGCCAAATCTAGTATTATAGCCAAAAAAAGTTCAAATTAAAACTAAAGCTAAATGTCTAGCAAATGGATTAGATGGTGACACAATAAAAGCTGAAGGTGAGGCTAAACAAATAGAAAGAATGAGGAGCAAATGAATTCTGAAGCTGTGGCTCAAGCTTATGGAAAGAAGTCTTTGAAGCTTAAGGAAAAAAAAACATTTATTAAAGCTTAGGCTGATGCATATGTAAGTCAGTCGCAAAAATGAAGATGAAAGTACCATAAGAAGGCTTTTTAAACATCAAGGGTCCAAAGGTGAGGAAAAAGAAGCAATCTAAACTAAACTTGGAGTTACAGATCCCGGGAGTCATTTCAATCTTTAACATCAAACAAACTAAATGAAAATGTATAAATCCTTTTTCAATTACAGACACTCCCACCCAAAAAAAAACTTAAAATTATTCATTCATTCATTCATTCATTATCTTCCGCTTATCCTCTATTAGGGTCGCGGTGGGGTTCCCCATGCCCATCCAGGGGAGAACATCTCGGGCGCTGGGCAGATACACCCAGGACAGGGCGCCAATCCATCGCTGGGCACACACTCACTCACACAGACACACTCTAAACAGGGCAATTTTGAGAACTCAATTAACTTGATCCATGTTTTTGGACTGTGG